>QKWP01001627.1:7030-19759 GCA_003550325.1 Gigaspora rosea
GCACTAAGTAAACTTGTTCAGCACCAAAAAATACATATAAATATATTCAGACTCAAACCAGTCTGCAGACTTCGGACCAGACCCAGGGCAGACTCTGATTTGACTAAAAAGTCTAAATATAAAAAATAAATTTATTTAGTAATTTTAAAAATTACTATTAAAATTACACAAAAGTTGAACGATCTTGGGATCCTGTGATTGGATTTTAATGATTTTGGACTTGTTAGAATCGTCTCACTGAGACGAACATTTTGGTAGTTGAATCATCCAAAACAGACCAGTAGATCAAAAGTTATCCAATTTTTAATATATATATATATTATTAAATTTTAACTAATCAAATACTTAAAAAAATTATCAGGTGGGAGTAGGGGGTCAGCTACTTAGTGAAACCCTAATCAGGTGATTTCTGGCACTCCCCTAAGTTTAAATATATACTAATATACTTATATTTATATATGGATCTAAACTTTTTTTTTCTATAGACGACAACTAAGAATCGAATATCCTAATAAGGTTTTTATACCTTGTATGGCATATCAAATGAACTTAGTTGTCAGCAATATTTTTAAAGAATCAGATGCCTATAAAAGAACATTAAAAAATGCATGCATTGTAAGCTATTTTCACTCAACCCTCTATTTTACCGGATTACTACGAGACAAGCAAAGGTCATATTATGGACAAATAGGGTTCGAGGCACAGGAGCACGAGCATGCCTTTTGGGCATGCCTTGGAGGCATGCCTATAGGCATACTGCTTGGCCATTAGGCATGCCTTGTCATGTTATATATATGTCGTATTTGATTGGTCAGCATGTTAAAAATAATATCACTAAAATAACAGATAGGACCAAAGTATTGTGATGATATAAAGTCATGCTGATTTTTTATTTTTATTATTCTTCTATTCTTTTTTCTATTTTTAGTCATTTTTTTTTAATTAAATATGTATATTTAGTAAAATTAATGTAGTTGATATAATCTTCAAATTATTTGTTCTCACCTATTCGACAATTTGACATATTTTAATCGAATATATCTGATATATCAAATATATCAAATATATTTGATATATCAAACCTGATAACTTGTTAGAACAAATAAAAATAGAATTAGAAATACAATATCTTTTGTCTTTACAAGAAAGGAAAAGGACCCCAGACATCTCTCATATAGGTTATAACTGGATTTTGACCAATTTTGGTCCAATTTGCTAAAAATGACAAAATATATTTGTTTAAATAACTTTTGATCTAGTGATCAGAATTGAATGAACTTTTTTTTTGTTAGATGTGCCTCACTAAGAGCTTCATTTTAAAAAAAAGTTTGTTCAAATTGGTCTACTGGATGCCAAGATAATTGGCTAAACTGTTTTTTGCTTCTCAAATTTTAGGGTTTTTGCTAAAAAAAACAAGTATAACCTCTATACTAGATGTCCGAGGTCCTAAGGGAAGTCTGAGAAGCAAGAACTCAGTAGAGTTTAAAGCTTTAGAGTTCAATGTTGCAGAGTAATAATCTTCGAAATTAAAGTAGAAGTGTTATTGTTAGTAATTCTCCAATAGATAATTAAAGGTATAGTGTAATACAATATAAATATAAATGCCGAATTATTTGTTGTACATACAAAAATCAGCAGTTTATATAAACAAAGTTAGAATAATTTTAAAAATTAAAATAAATTAGTCGAAAACAATTTAAAAATTGATTTTTAATCTTATGTAAATATAAACAAGAATATTTCAATATATTTTTCAATTTTTCAATACTATAAAATTTTGCGAGGAGTTGTTAATTTTTACAAGGAGATTTACATAAATTATCAACTCTGATTGGTTAGAATCTATGTAAATCATATGATCATCATATGATTTGTTATAATTTGCATAATTTGCAACGTGATTACTATTAAAAATGATCTACATTACACTCTACCTTTAAATAAACTGTTATAGTTAAACCTCCCTAAGTGCACCCTTCCTAAGTGCACACCCTCTTTAAGTGCACACCTTAGCCCGGTCCCAAGCTTGGGACTTAATAGTAAGTGCACACCCTCCAACCTCTGCACGTGCATAGATTTTGTGGTCCCAGACTTATATATGCACCTTCATAAATGCACGCATGTGATCTTCGACCAATTAAAATACTGGATGACTACGTGATTTTAATATTTATATCTACAGATTTTTGGAATTTATTATTAAAATTTCCAAAAATCTTTAACAGCGAATACTTTTGTTCCACTAGTCCATTTTTGATGAAACAACTACCAAAATGTTCACATTGATGAGACGATTCTAATGAACCCAAACCCGTTAAAATCCAATTACTGGATCCAAAGATTGTTAACAATTTGTGTCACTTCGAGTATTTAAAGATTGAAAAAAACCAATCTTTAAATATCTGAGTGACACAAATCATTAACGATCTCTGGTTCCAGTGATTGGATTTTAGCGATTTTGGGTTCTTTAGAACCGTCTCATCAATGTGAACATTTTGGTAGTTGTTTCATAAAAAACGGACCAGTGGAACAAAAGTTATTCGCTATTAAATATTTTGGAATTTTTTTATATATTTCTATAAATGCACATCCTCTATAAATGCACACTTATGCCTGGTTCTAACGGCATGCACTTAGGGAGGTCTGACTATATTATTATAAACCAATAACTTTCCAATACGTCCAAATCCTGTGTCCTCATATTATAGCCTCATGATATAATTCAGAGCTCTATTCCGACCTTAGTTACTCAGGCCAAGTCTACCCATGCTAGAATGTTCAGAAATCTGTTTTTTTTAAGCTATTAAATTACTGCTTTTGTTTTATCTTTTTTTATAATCTGCTTAACCAATTAAAATTTAAAGATATGACTAACCAATAGATAATTTAATATAAAATAATAACTTCGCTACTTACTATATTTAGACATTTATAAATAATAACAATAATTCTGCTTTTTTAGTTTATTCAGTTTTTTTTAACAGAATCGGCAGAATTTGTACATATTTGTACAGATTCTGTGCAGGCAAAAAACTGGATACTCTAATCTATGCCTCTGTCTTTGTCTGTATAACATGAATGACCCTACCATGAAATTCTAATGCAAACTATATATAAATTATATATTGTTGTAAAAATTTTTTACAATAATTCATAACAAATTTTTTACTATAAACGAATCCAACAGAGTGCCTTCAAATTTACAGGTCATGTGAGAAAAATGCCACTGTCATAGCCCATAAATTTATAAATATAACAATGATAGTAGTATTACTCACATGATCCATAAATTTGAAGGCTGTCCTGGTAGTGTCCTGGTAGAATTAAAATTTTTTACTATAAACTATAATAGAAAACGATAATTATAGTGCAAACTAAAAAAAAAAATAATAAATAAAATAGATGGCGCGAAGTGCCACCTATAGTATTTCTATATAAAAAGGGCATGCATGAGGAGCATGCCACAACTCAGGGCGTGTCCTCTAAGGCATGTCTAATTTTTTTACTTATACCTCAAACCCTATGAACAAACTATCTCTTTTCTTTCCCTAGCTGAGATGCACTGAAACAGCATTTACTTTTGTTTTCATTCTATATTGAAAACCGAGGCTACGCTTAAGGTAATAATATTTTTATAATAGTGATAGGAAAATGTGCATTTTATACTAATATGAGCATTAATGCGCATGTTATATAAAATGCGCATAATATAATTTTTGATTTTTGGAAAATATTGGATATATGCCCAAATTTTTATTCCAATTTTGCTTTTTTTTATACTCATTTATTTTCTTTTTGGAATTTTTCGAGACTTTTTAGTTTTTCTATATAAAATTTAGATAGAATAAAATGCGCATTATTCTGAAATATGCACATTAATATGCATAATTAAGAAATCATGTGCACGCATAAATCCATCTCTATTTTATAATAAATTAAAATTTTTTACAAAGAAAATTTTGGTTCACATTAAAATATTCTAATAAAAAGCTCTATATATTTTTAATTAGATACTTGCAACAAAATTTTCACCCACTAAAATCAGATTTGTTAGTACCTCTCAAAGTGGACTTTCGTGGCAATGATTTATGCCAGGAAATTCTAAAACAAGCAAAATACTTCCACCCGATATTATTTCAATCATACAAAATTTCAATTTTTGGATTTAAGTTTATAAACTTCAGGACTTGCTATATCCTTTGTGCTGTGTACTAAATAAACAACAGAAAGATATTGCAAGACTTTATAAGATCGTATATTGTTTTGTTAAGGTTTTTTCAAACCATAAAGATGAAGATTTTGCGGATTATATGGTTGCCTGATTAGAAAATCGGTGAGCTCAATGAGAGCAACTACTACTACTATTATCATTTGTTTTACATCTGAAATATCGGCTTTCCAAGTTTTCTTCTCATATTCCCTGCCTTTTCTATATATATTTTAGTCAATAGTTGTATTATTATTACCATATATGCATCAAACTCTTTCTGACGATCATCAGTCCCAACTTTTCCATTAACACCGACCTATGAAAACTTTGTTGTTAGTATATTTGTATATAACAAAAACTCTAACTAGAAGTGACTTGGATATAGGGTTTCAGATCGTATGCGAAAAGAACTGAAATAGAGATGAAAAAGAACTTTCTCCTTATGGGTTTGACTCTCCGGTTGGAAGACTTTGTTACTATAGAACAAGTAGTAGAGCAACAACTCTGGGGTTTTTTGTCAGAAGGTGTGGAAACATTAGTAGAAACATTTTTTTGGTCAACTGTGCTATTCAGCAAAGCATATACTCTTACGCTCTTTGCAAGTTGGGTCTCTTCTTTGCTGCCTCTTTGGCTTTGCGAAATTTCAACAAAGTGGGCATTTTGGTTTACCCCTTCCAAAAGATCAACATTGTTTACATCGTCCATTTTGGGAATGCGCCTACCTAATTGGAACCAAGTTACGAGTGAGTTCCGGTCCTTGTGAAATAAACAATGAATGACACGTGAGATACAGTAGAGTAAACTCCGAATTGAAATTTCTTTCTAGAATATTTTTATAGGCATAGTTTTTTTCTTTTTTTACAATATACATATAATACTTAGACAGAGCGTTTCTCTGTGCAGTATTATATAATTTTTATCATTATTTCTCTGATCACACTTACTTCTTCAATAGAAGGTTCTATTTTTTATTTTTTTTCCCTTTTCTTCTTGTTGGGTTTTTATTGGATTTTTTAGTTAGTCGTTCCTTTCTATACCTCCATTTTATATTTTCTTTATAACTATAGTTTCGTCTTCTCACCCCTATTGAAGTTTACTTCCATTTTTTAATTTTTTTGGGAGTGCACTTTTTGTAGTGCTGGTGGTTCAACAGAGCGGCTAGTAGTTCTACCTACTAGTGCGGCAGGTTACTCTTGGGCGTCTATATAGATAGCCGAGTGGTGCCATCCTTGTAAATTAGATCTATATATATATGAACTAGTTTCATTATACTGAAAAACTAATAAAAGTAGTATGGCGGAACCGCCAAAGGTGAAAAAAAATATTACCATATATGGTTCGAGAAAGTACTAATACGCATTTTCGCGAATTTTTGTTATATTAAAAAGAAGCATTTCCTTTTAGTTATGAGACTTACAGTCAGTTCAATGAAGATTTTTGGGATTCAGCGAAGGGTATTGCGCCAGAATTGTCTCATCTTGCCTTACAATTATTTGGAATATGCGTTAATTCAGCTTCGATTAAAAGGTTACGGTCATTTATGGGTTTTTTGCATACAAAATGCCAAAATCGTTTACTAGTATGTACAAATATTTATTTCATTTTAATTTTTTATAGTATATGGTATTAATTAAATTCATTATTTTAAGTATAAAAAAGTGCTAGCAATAAGCCAATTGCATGGTGACATACTAAGCAAATGAAAACGTAGTGATATTGAAATATCTGAATAACAATACAAAAGAATTTATATTGCAGTTCCTATTCGATCTCAGAATAATAATCAACAAGAATTAGAAGAATCATCTATAAGTGATAATGAAACCTGTTCACCAACTATCGATAATCCGCCAAGTAAAGTAACTGAAGCGACCAAAGCAACCAAAGTGACCAAAGTAATTGAAGCGACCAAAGTGACCAAAGTAACTGAAACAACCGAAAAAGATACAGTTGATGAGGCTGAAACTTCCGATGAAGAAGAGAATTGGTCAAATGTAATTGAGAACTGGGTTGGAATATTAAACAGTAAAAATCGTTTAGAGAATAGTGAATTAGTAGATGATGAACTACT
The DNA here is from genome assembly GCA_003550325.1 of Gigaspora rosea. NCBI lineage: Eukaryota > Fungi > Glomeromycota > Glomeromycetes > Diversisporales > Gigasporaceae > Gigaspora > Gigaspora rosea. The sequence continues at coordinate 13,312 of QKWP01001627.1, forward strand.
TGAATTTGAATTTGAATTTGGTAGGCACACTACTCACACCCAGCAGATAATTCATCAGCAAAATGGAATTTATTGGATTTATTTGATGATTCATTAGATATGCCTATTTCTTTTGTCCTTCAATAAATTCAATAAAATGTAATGAAGTTTATATTAGCATTAAAAATTGTAGGAATTTTAAGAATTTTAGCAGTTAAATAAAATAAAGAAATGCTTTAAGTTGCCTTAAATTGATTTGGAAATAATTTATGCACAGTACCTTAATTGATGATTCACCAGTCAACTGATGCATGATCATAGTATAATGTGATGCAAATTACTATGTAAATCACTTATAGACGAAATGCTACGATTACCCAAGGAAAAATATTTTTCTTACTAAGTTAATAAGTCATGTTAACTAATTAAAAGTTGTAGAGCTCATCGTGATGCATCTAACGGTAGTTAGATCACCAAAATCGGCCTAGTAGATGCGGAGATATCGTCAAAAAACGATTGGGCGACTATATGTAAACAAACATTTGTTTACATAAATTTTACATAGTCGCCCAATCGTTTTTTGAAGATAACTCAGCATCTACTAGGCCAATTTTGATGATCTCACCACCGTTAGATGCGTCTCGATGAGCTCTACAACTTTCAATTAATCGGCATGATTTATTAACTTAGTAAAAAAAATTTTTCCTTGGGTGATCGTGGCATTTCTGCTATAATAATCTATATTATAGATAGAAATGCCATGATCATCTAAGGAAAAATATTTTTTTTACTAAGTTAATGAATCATGTTGATTAATTGAAAGTTGTAGAGCTCATTATGACGAATCTAAAGGTGGTAATATAATCAAAATTGGCCCAGTAGATGCTGAGTTATCTTCAAAAAACAATTGGGCGACTATGTAAAATTTTATGTTTGTTTACATAGAATTTTATATAGTCACCCAATCGGTTTTGACGATATCTCCAACAGGGGAGACCGTCCCGAGTATGCCCCGAATTTGTAGATCATTATACAAGCGATTCAATTGATCTAAAATTTTTTTATACGTGTTACAGTACTTTTTTCGGAAGCTCGGGTAGATTATCTCTTCTGTTAGCCCAGTAAAGTGCATTAAGAAAACTTGAAGTCTTCGTGCCGTACTTTAATAATATCAGTTGAATCCCTCTGAATCTCTCAACCTTCGTACTATATTTGCCCAGTAAAAAATGTCTAATTCTAAGAGCTGTATGAATTGCGGAACCACTGGACCAACTAAATTCCACTCTTTGAAAGACAAAAAATGGGAGGAAGCAGAAAATAATAGTTTAATTAAGGTAACATGGAAGAAAGGTGGTATATTGTGTCATAATTGTTATATGAATTTTGTAGAGAATCAACTACAAAGAGGAACCAAACGAGTAAAAGTTTCAGTTGAAGCCGAGGAAGTTGAAGTCACAACTATGGAAGAAGTTACAAAGAAAGATGTAGGGACTACAACGGAAGATATGGGGGAGGTGAGTATGATTGACCTTGTCAAGACTATAGAGGCCATGACAAGAGTTTTCTATGAAAGAGAACATGTAAAAAAAGATACTTCTATTTATTTGTACGATGAATTGCGAGAAGTATTTCAAACTAATAAAAGCGTAGAAAATTTTCTTGATCAACTTGATTTGATAGCTAGGCCACTTGAACGCAATAAGCAAACCATGGATCGTATGAAAAAATTAATAGTACACATATGCTATCTTCTTGCGTTATTAAATAATACAAAATTAATTCCTTTAAGCTCGACGTAGCATATTATCTAGATTCTGTAGGTACGACCAATGAAGGCTTAAATACGATGGCAAGTCTTGGTGTGACTATGACAGCAAGAGCAGTTGATCGAAAGAAAAAACAAGTTGCCGATGCTCATGAAAAATATGTAGAAAATGCTTTTTTGAAGCATTCGGAAAAAGCTTTTGTGCTGAATATTGACGATTATCACAATATTCATGTGCCACAGCAGTCTGACTCTACTAGCACATCTATTCTGGCGCACATGACAACAATTCTCACAAATCCATGTTCTATATCGTCGATATCACGTAACCGGGCGCTTAATCCAAAAATCGTTGATGATAAATTGATCACAAGATCTTAATGAACGATTCATCATTAATCTCGGTATTCCTTATCATGAGTGTAGTCGGGATTATATAGGTAAGTGTTCTGATGATGAACTTATAGAGAGACTAACATTGCATAGCTATAATGACAGGTTGGTAGAAAAAAGAGCAGATCGGCATATACAAAATTCGATCCTTTTTGATTTCGTTAGAAGCAATTTGAAAAGTGTTGAAGATTATACAAGAGCTCTTCAAATAGTATATGATTAAGAGCCCATGCAAGAGTATCTTGAAAATTATGTAATTCCCATCGTCGCGGACTGGCCTGGTCAATTCTTTATTTGTAAAGCTATCGCACACCGGGTTCTTCTAAACAACGAAATTATTCCTCCATTCGTTACATCATTTTTGCCAATGATGGGTCCTCTTCATGTATCGTTAAACGGCCGTGAACTCGTTTATAAAATGAATTCATTTCTCTTTATCGATATATACAAGGGTATTTTTGGAAAAAAGAAGAATCTTGGTAAGAAGCCACGGCCATGGCGAATCGACTTAATTCTTTACATAATGCGCATGGTGTGGCTCGATATAAGTGACATTGTTTATTCTAAGTTTGGTCGTTCTTGTAAAAATATCGAATTTTTATATTTAACCGATCTCTTGAGCAATTTAATTCCTTTAGTTCTCGACGTTTATGCTGTACATCACCGAGAAGGTAACTAGCCAGCTTATGAAGAGTCGTGCATGCGTTGCTGAACCGATCTTTTTCTTCGATTCGATAGGAAAAACTATAAGCGTGCGCCATTAATGTTCTTCTCAGATATTTTTTACTGGATGGAGATTAGTCATCCGATGATAGATATGATTACTACTCATCTTGCTTCTTTAAGCGATTCTCCCGTAGAGATCGCTCACAGCATCATTCGTCGACGTACGCCTAAGTTTTTCACGGCAGATAAGTTGCAAAAAGAGGCGCGTTTTATTTTTAAGAAGCGAGAGAATAATACTTTTCGGCAACATTTCGTAAATTCTGTGAAATATCCATATTCACCGAAGCAATTGCACATGCTTTCTCAAAAATGTGCTATATTGCTTTTAGAAACATTTGCGAAGATATATCAAGCGTGCCATATGTATCCTTTGATTATTAATTCATTTGATGGTATTAACACTTATAAGCTGCATTCTTTAGGTTACGACATAACCGATCGTCATCTTCCAAGAGGGTTCGTTACTACCAGAAAGCCATTCACGACCATTTTATGTGATTATTTATATTGTAGTTGTACTAATTATACTAACTTCTCTAATGATGGTAACGTTCTTTCGTGTGGGCATGGCTACCATAGCCATTGCCTGCAAAGATGCGAATTTAAATGTTTGATTTGTTTAGAATATCTTCGGGACGAAGTTAAAAAAAACGTTAATGCGATTAAAGAAAGTATAACGAACAAATTGGGCGAAAATGAATTTATTGAAGAAAGAAATGAAGACATGGTTGAAGATGATTCAGATGCTGATACGACGACAGATGATGCAGCAATAACGGCAAATTTATTTAAAAATACAAAACAATTATTTCTTCAATTGTAATTTTTTTTATTAAAATTTTAAATAAACTCATTAAGTAATATTGCGATATTATTGCGACATACCTGTGGAGTGCTATTTTGTTAAAATTTTAGATTGTCTTATTGTAATATACTATAAAATTATTATATAATTAAAATTAAGTCCTTCAAAATACGCCAATTTGATTGGTCTATAAAATTAGCAAGGTTGGAATGTTTGTGTAACAATAATTTCTTTATTTGGAACAGTCTCCCTGTTGATATCTCCGCATCTACTGGGCCGATTTTGATGATCTAACCACCGTTAGATGCGTCTCGACGAGCTCTACAACTTTCAATTAGTTGACATGACTCATTAACTTAGTAAGAAAAATATTTTTCCTTGGGTGATCGCGTTATTTTGTCTATAAGTGATTTACATAGTAATTTGTGTCACGTTATACTATGATCATGCATCAGTTGACTGGCGGATCATCAATTAAATAATTGACTTATTAGTTGTACTTATTTAAGTATGAGATTATCAATGATGTTATATTTATTTACTTTTAAAATAAATATTATCACATGGCCCTGTATAGATTGTTTTTTATAGGTTTGATATATACCTATTTAATTAAATAAATAATATGCAGGGGTGTAATTTCAAATTTCGGCCTAAATTAAGCATAATTTAGGCCAAAATTCGAAACAACGCTCTTGCGTGTTTTCGCATTTTTAATAGATAACTTCAAATAACTATAGCAAGTCATCGAGTTCTTGAAATGACCCAATGACTGGTCACCAGTCAATTGAGTCATTTGGGTCATTTCAAGTCATTTACTATCACTGCTCAGAGCTCTGTTGGGTCTTGACATGTACATGCTTTCACTTCTCATTGACTTAGGGATGGCATGTCACTATGTCCAATTGGTTTCAATTTTTTTTGAACATATGTTCATTTTCAATTAGATATATGTCCAAAAAAAATTGAAACCAATTGGACATAGTGACATGCCATCCTAGCATTGGCTAGTAAGTTTCATCTGCTCCTGTAAAGTTCATTATGTTCCCCAATATTCACATCCAATCTTTCTTCTAACTTTTACTAATCCCTCCCAAACTACCAAACCAGTTAGATACATGTCATTTCACCGACAATCATTTCACCGACAGCTTATTTAACCAACATCACACCAAGTGACAATTTACTAAAAATATATACATGCAACTAATAAAACCCTAACCCTAACCCTATGTGATATCGGCTAAGTGAACTTTTGGTAAAATGATTGTCGGTGAAGTGACCACCTTCCAACCAGTTAGCTCAGAAGGATTAATCAGCCTGGCTTTATGTGCCTGATAGACTCCTTTTCCTTGGTACCTAATTCCGAAATATAGGTTCTTTTCCTCCAGTACAACTCTAGTGGCCAGGTTGGTACCAGTTTGGTGCCCCTTCTTGCCATAGAGTTTCTTTCGTCTGGTTTTTCAGTTTTTAGCTGGAATACTGGTCTTCTGTAATACTATTGAAGGATCTTCTTTACCTCTTGCTTGGGACTTGCCAAATAGGTTTCAATTGTTCAGGTCCCTTGGATTTGTCTGTGTAAATTTACACAACTGTGCTAATGCTCCCATTTAAGATGGTAGTACCAAGATTATAGGTAATATACCCAACCGATTGATGAATAAATGTTACTGTAATACAGACCTATTTTCCAATTCGTCTCCAGTAGAATTTGAACTCTAGACCTGTCACTTGGAGATAACAAATAGACAGCTTCTCTATATCACCATACCATTTCTTACAATCTTCTTTACAATATATATATAATACATGGTTTTATTTGTTAGATACCAAAAAATTTTAGAAGTTCGATTTTACAGATCGAACCTTTTATTTAGTATAGTATTATTATTAAGCATACTTGTATAAGCATGTTATATATAAACTGGTTTAGTCAAATATAAACTAAAACTGCTTAAACAATTTATATATTAAGTATACTTGTATAAGCATACTTATATAAATTTGCTTATATGAGCTTATAAAAACTAGTTTAGCTTGCAAAGCAGGTATACTTCAAGTATAAACCAAACTGCTTAAGCAATTTAATATTCCTAGTTTTAAATAAGATCTAGTTTGCTTTATTTTTTAAGTTTTTTTTTTTTACAGATCAGGCTTGGCTTAAAAATAATTTTTGAATCAAGTTTTGGGTCTAAGCAGGCCTGGTCCAACCCTGCCCGTTCTATACTCTATTTACAATAATATAGCTACTTACTATATATTAATTAAATATAAACTATAAAATATAAACTATATATTTATAAAGTTTATATTACTATATTATACTAAAACCTGTTCTATAATACTAGTTTGATTTTATTCTATAAGCTAAATTAGTTCTAATAGTTTAAAATATAATTGATTTTTAAACAACTTAATATTTTCAGTATAAAAAAACCAATTTGTATCAAGGCTTTGAATAAAAAAAATTTAATTTATATATCTATTTTAAAAATATTTGATTAAAAAAATTGTATAATCAGAAGATCTAATAAGTGCTACCAAAATAAGGTTGTACTGGGGTCGGAACGAACCTTATAAGGGCAATGTAGGTAACAATGTGGCCTTGGCGCAAGTTACTGAAGACCACGATGGTTATATGATGTGGGACATATTCTTGTAAGTGGCTGGCAATTTCTACGAGGGTAAAGTAGCCCTAAGGTCGGTAGTTATTGTGAATAACCCTAGAAAAGCCATAACATATACTGGCTTATAGGTAAGATAGTAATAGGAGAAGCATG
>QKWP01001627.1:44684-62949 GCA_003550325.1 Gigaspora rosea
TTGTGAAGGGCTCCCTGTGCCCGTAATAGAACTAGTTTATTTTTCTTTCTTTTTTTATTTCTTTCTCTTTTCTTCTTTACTTCGCCCTATATACATAGCCACCTATACACTCAACTAGTTAGTACGTATAAAAAGATAAGGCCTAAAGATAGAAGTAGTAAATTGTTTCCTTATCTGTAAAAACTCCAGTGAATTTATTCATGAAGTGGCATTTATTCACTTTGTCGCATTTATTCACGAAGTGACATTTATTCACGAAGTGACATTTATCCACTAAGTGGCATTTATTCACTTTCTTGCATTTATCGACTAAGTTCAGTAGTCTAAGCCTGTGAACAAATAAGAATGTAAAAAGTATTTAAGCGATGGTTTTGTCGCATCTAATAAAGAGAACTCAGTTGAGTTTAATACTTCAAAATCATAATAGTAGAAGTAGTGACTCCAGTAGTTTGTACTTATCTCTTAAGTTTCGTCCATAAATCGTCCAAGTTCACTTTTCATTATTATAAAAACCCTTGTGTCCTTTTCGTTAAGAATTAACCTTCGAAATTCGAGTAGAAATGTTAACGTAGCATAGTTTCAGTGTGTTTAGTCTTCTTTGATTTACCAGTGAAAGAAAGTAAAAGAACCTAAGTCGTAGCACTTACCCCTATTTATACTAAAAACCTTGGTTAGTCACCTGCTCTATTGCTACTACAAATAAGGAAAGGCTTAGCTACCTCATTTATCGAACAATCAGTAGCCCCGTGATTAATTACCGAAACGTGACCACGTAATAATCGTGAATCGAAGTTCACGATTGAAATTGAATCGAGTAGAAAACCACGTGATAATCGTGAATCGAAGTTCACGATCAAATTCGAATACTTGAGCTGTGCCATATAGAACTTAACTGAAGGAAGGCATACATAGAATATTAGTGTGGAATAAGAATTGTAGCTATAAGAACTACAAGCAGAATTATTAGATATATTTATCTAGTTCCAACTTCGCCGCAGCAAGACCTCTACGACCTCGAAACCCGGACCAAGTCTTTCCTCGCCTCTTTCTGCCTACCACTTCAAGGTTTAGAAGTCTTGAGTATTTGTAGAGTTAGTTTTAGTTAGTGTTAGTAGTATATTGTGATTATAGTTAGAAATAGGGTATCGTTTTTCCCCTTCTCAACGTACGTACGTACATATATACAAATTTATTCAAATTTGTAACGCAAATTATTTAATTCACCTTTCGTTATAACTATGTTCTCTATTGTTGAAAATATTAAATAGAATTTCTTGTTAAATAAAGATTACTTGAATCCGTTACTGATGCGTAACAGTCAATAAATTGAAAAATTATCCTGTGTATTAAATTTTTATTGTTAGTATAATCATATTTTAAAGAAAAGAAATTGTTGAATTACTTTCGTATAAATCAAATCTAAAATAAGATTATCGTGAAATCGTATTACCATTAGCGGCTCGGCTCGGCTTGAGGTTTGATCGGCTATAAACGGCTCGGCTCTGGATGTAGAGCCGAAGGATCGGCTCAGCTTGTAAATGTTAGCCGTGAGCCGAGCCGAGCCGAGCCATTCGCATCACTAGGTATGGGTATCGATATATATTCTACCGGTTAGTAATCGATATATATCTATATATAAAATTTGCTAATGGCACCCTAATCAGAATTTGGCAATTTTGGTACCAATTAATTCGTCTTACTGAGATGAATTGATTGGTACTAAAATTATATGATTCTTATTAGTAGATTATAAGATATTGGCAGTGCGCTATAATTGGTAGTGTACCATAATACCCATATGACCCATATCTACCTTATGTATTTTGATATTCCAAACAAGTTTACTTAATTAATAATTATTGATTGCATAGTAAATTTAGCTTTACTATATAGCAACTATTTACAAATAACCAAAAATTGATTTTACCTGAAAATAATTTATTTTACAATCTAATCTGGCTAAATTTTTAATATAATATAGAACAATATTTTATATATCTACAGTAAAAATTTTAGCTTATTTGATAAATAGTTATTGAGAAATTCAAATCTAAATATTATTATTTTTGTAACTGGGTATTTGACCCTATGAATAAAAATTTTGTAGTTTGTGTAACCGGGTAGCCAACCCTAAAGGTAAATTTAGTTTTTTTCATATATGTTGTGCCTCAGATCGCTTTTTGCGTCAGATCTAATCTGACGCGCATTAGATGCCGATTTTCAGGTGATGCACGTCATCTGCCGATTGGTCATCTGATGTGCGTGGGTTGTAATCGTAGGTTTTAAACTGACGCACTATTATAATCGCGTGTTTAACAAATACTAACTATCGTGATACGTTCTATACTAACATTGCCTTTTAGATCGAAATCTTTATTTAATTTAAAAAAAATAAAGTATGCCATCCGGTGTCCCCTCAGAAGGGGTTTAATAAAAAAAAAATTTAAAAAAAAAAAAAATACAATTTAACGAACGACATGAAAACAACACAATTCGCACCACCTGGACACCACATACCAAAAAACTAAAAAAAGCAGGACAAGCACGAACTCCAACGACGTACTAACGACGGATTTTGCGACGGTGACTTCAATGATGAATTCTACGACAACACAAGCGACAATGATTCACCTACGGTGAAATAAAACTAGAAGAAAAAAAAGAATGTTAGTCAGGTATGAAAAAAAACACAACGCTGAAAAGAAAAAATTAATATACTAAAGAGACGTAAACACAAACCAAGCCACAAACCTCAATGATGACTCCCACAGCAACTCCAACAACAATTCCAAAGACCTACAACAAAATCATATCTAAAAAAAAAAGAGCGTTAATCGGTATGAAAAAAAAAAGCATAACACCGGAAGAGAAGAATTCATATACAAAAAATAAAAATTTAGCAAAACTTACGAACGAAATTTATGACAGCACCAACGACGGCGATTCCAACGGCTCCAACATCAACTCCAACGACAGCTCCCACGATGATTCCAAAGACCTATATTGAAATCATATCTAGAAAAAAAAAAAGCGTTAGTGATGTGAAAAAAAACACAATACCGAAAGGGAAGCAAAAGCCACGAATGTTGTAAAATGTTTCCGCTATGTAAGTCTCGGTAAACAAGTTCTTTCGAATGAATCGATTCAAGATCCAAAGCTATATAGTAAAAGAGACTCAACTTATCTTTCCATTCCAATTGTGGTACTTGTACAAGATTTTTTTTTTGTCGTAACGAGCCTTCTGGTGCAAGCTTAATAACTTTAACAAGGGTTCCAAAGGTTCCAAAGACTCCAACGGCATAGTAATGTAAAAAAAGAAAAAAAAAAAGTGCCAAAAGCGCAAAAAGCTTACCCGAAGTGGTTTGTGCGATACAATGATTATATGGTACTGGCGCAATTATAATAAACCTTGTTAATGATAATAATCCAGGTTAACGCTAAAAGAGTTAAAGCTAACTCTACAAAAAAAAGCTATATAAAAAAAAAATAAAATAATAATGACGAAAAAATTTTTTTTTGATTTTGATGATCTTGCGTCAGATTACAACCCACGCATGTCAGATGACCAATCGACAGATGACGTGCGTCACCTGAAAATCAGCATCTGACGCGCGTCGGATTAGATCTGACGCAAGAAGCGATCTGAGGCACAACATATATATATATATATAGAATATAATATATAGGGACTTAAAAAATTACATAATTTTTTGCACTTTTCTAACCAAATTGCTACAAGTTCAGGCTTGGATAAAATGACCAACTATCTAATCTAACTGCATACTCTACTATAACTATATTTTTCTTTATATTTAGCTATACTCAACTTGCACTCATTAACTCTTTGGGTTTTTTATTTAATAATAAAGAGCTATCTGCATATTAAGTTAATTTTCTTCTACTCTTTTCAATATTATTTTGAAGACTTGAATACAGAACCTTTTCCTATCTGGCTAAAAAGTGCTGGCTTTTAATAAATTCAAATTTAACAGGGCTTGAGATTATTATCTGATTATTTATCCTTGTCTTTCTTTGAAAAAAATTTGTTTCACCAATATATATTTACTTTCAAAGTCTAACAACTTTTTTTTTTCTTTATAAGTTGTCAGATCTGTAAAAACTTAACTATTTAAAACATACTACCTGGTTTACTTGTGTTAACTGACTTTGATTACAACCCATATATAGATGAACTTGTTGTATAAATTTTCAGATACTTTATTAACAACCCAATATTCTGTTAAAATTTTTATTTTTTCTTTGGCTAAAATTTATTTAATGGTTTGCTTTTTTTTAGTTTCTTTTGCGATTACCCTTTTTTTTTTATTCTTCTTTGAAATTTTGGAGTTTTAATAAAAAATTAAAATATATAGCTCTAAATTTAATTTTAATTACAGTCGGACCTCTATAATATAACTGGAATACCTTCCTAAATGCACCTTTTTTCTTTTCTATAAGATGTTATTAGTACTAAATGCATGTTCTATATTCTGTAAATGTACATTCTCTTAAATAATATTTTATATCATACTAACCTCTTTAAATGCATGTTGCCAATCAAATTTTAGTATTTAAGATATTATACAGTTTTGGTAAAAGTTATACAAACTTGATAATCTAAGATTTAAAGCTGCAATTTAATTGGCTCTCTTTAAATACAAACCTCCTAAATGCACATTGTAGTGTTATAGAACAACTTTCTTGTTCTATTTCCAGAACATTCTAGAGCACAACAATTGTAAACCAAATAAATGTAAAAATACAAGACACAATTGCGCAACAGGAGTTTTATTAGTTTTATTAGTTTTATTAGTTTTATTAGTTTTATTAGTTTTATTAGTTTTATTAGTTTTATTAGTTTTATGAGTTTTACAAAAAGATATATAAACCCTCACTTTCTGACTTTCTACCCACAAGCTTTCTAGCTTAGACTCAGACTTCCCTTTCTCCTCCCTCCAATACTTAAATAATTGTATCTCTTGAATATTATTATCTAAATCAATAAAATATATCTTTGCTAAATAAATAATACTCTTGTTAATTAATAAATATAAACTGAACCGCTCTAGTGATGTAATATTCTACTTCCACACCGCTTCATATCTTCTCTGACCCTTACAAGATTCCTATCGCTGTGTGCTGTGTTGCAAGTACTATATAGAAGGCTATAGTCGCTTGTAACAGTAGGCTTGTCTTTATAAATTGCATTTATGGAGATTTGACTGTACTTGTATAGCATGTCTATTACCAGTAATTGCTTAATGCTTTTAAACTAGTAACTTTTTAACTTCTGCTCAACTGCTTTTTTAGATATTTGAGCTAATGCCAAAAAAAAAGGTGCTTGCCCTTCTTATCTAGTAACTGATAAATATATAACTAATCAAGATTTCTAAGACTAGTCATTACAGGACCCCGAATAATCTATGTAAGGTTATATTTGAACATCATAGTAAAAATTTTTTTGGTTAGCACTTTTGGTTTGGTATATATAAGCTACATTTCAAATATTAGATTGAACTTTTACTTATCTTTACTTTTTTTTGAAATATGCTAGGTTCTATTATGGCCCAGATTTTTCATTAGCACATTTTAAATATAACATTTATAAAAATTACCCCATTAGCATTTTTTTAAATATACATATTTTGCCATTTAGCTGTTTTTAAATTAGTGATTTGGCCCGGTTGGTCTATAATCAGATAACCGAACTAAACTGAAAGAAATCTGGGTAACCAATTGAATAAAATGCTTAATCGGTTAATCCGATATAATCAGTTGATAGTCGGGTAACTAGTTAATTTAATATAATCAGATATACAGTTAACCGATTACAAAAATAGTTGTACTATATAACAAGGTTCCATGGTAGAGGCGCAGGTGCAAGGAGTTAAATGATACGCTTTTGCTAAATTATTTTCATATTCGCGGATTTGTAGAACATCCTAAAGTTTTTGAAGCATTTACATTTGACTTCATATTTAATTGCATAGTGCGTTAGTAATTGACTCCAAGACCTACCAATTAAATTTATGGCTTTCATACATATATTTTTGTATATACAAAATATACTTGTAGGTTGCTTTTTACGGCACTCATGTGTTTTAACGTAGTTCTGTAGTTTAAAAAAATATTAGTAAAGGCACTTGTAAGAACGCCACTTAATCCCAGTAGATCTTGAATTATCAAGGAGAAGCATTAGTATGGGCACCTAGTTAGAACACCTTCTGACTTTTGAAGCTTAAATTAAAGATTAGAAGTATAAAAGCATTAGCGGAGATGCTAAACCTTAACCCTAGTTCCTAATAACAATTACTGAATTACTTTGTTTGTGAAATAAGCTGTCGATAAATAAATTGTCTATGAAATGAACTATTGAAAAAAACAACTATCTATAAAATATACTTATCTGTGACTTGAATAGAGGAAAAAAGGTATTGGCGAAGACACTTTACAAGAGCACCATCCTAAAAGAATAAAAAAGCATTACTGGTGACATTTCCAAAATGCCACCTGACTTCTTTAAATCTTGGATCAGAGGTAAGAAAGATTAGTAAAAGTGCCAAGGTTAATTATTTTACCAACATTCTTTTCCAATAACTTTTAAAGACGATTCTGACACTTTTATTTTTTGACATTTTTTTACTTTAAACTTTTACTAATCCAAGTATCTAAATTAAGGTGATCAAAAGTACACATATTAATCTAAGTACATAAGGTAAGCTATTTAGCATCATGAATATTTAGATAGCAACAGACATAATATAGTTTACAATATGCAATGAAGAAACTTTACAAGAATTATTGTCACAGCTGATGCTGAATTTTGACCTACTTTGATATGAAATTTTAAATTTTTTTTGTGGTGATTTTTTGTTTTTGTCTTATAGGGTTAGGGTGAGGTTTGGGAGTAGATTTGATATTTAAAGAGTATTTGTGGATTTTAGCAGGGCTTATAGTTTCAAATCGAGATCCCAAATTTCAGCATCAGCTGTTTTTAGCATCAGCTGCGACAATTATTTACAATGGACAGATAAAGATCACATAAAGAATTAGCTCTTGTACCTTTATTCTTATATTATAATAATATTAGAGATACTGCTTAGTCATTATGATTAATTGAGGTATTCTCTGTAACAATTCATTGTGTGAAATATGAATTTCAAATTTTAGCCAACTGAATACTCTGAAAAAAAGATAGTATGTGTTCTATATTTTATTTATCGAAATGATTACTCACCTAGTTAGTTGATTCCCAATTAATTAGAGTTGTCTCCGATCCATTGAGCGAGGTACTTGAGAATATCCGACATTTCTTTGAATACTGTACTGGGATCAGTACGGTAAATTTATTATACAAGTTTAAAGGCACTAATAAAATGTCTTTTTACTAATACGATATTTTATACTTACCAGGGTAATTCAAAATAAACTTATTTCAAAAATAAGCGGGAATTTAAAAAATTCTATTTTTGTTTTGAAATTTTGACGTCAAAAAATAAAATAAGGGCTTTTTTTTTGGTGATAAATTATCACTATGTAAAAAATTATAGATCACTTATTTCGAAACAAATATGCCACTAATTTTATTCGAAATCAGAATTCTAATCATTAATTCTGAAATACCCTAATAGGATAATTTAGAATTAATGATCAGAATTCTGATTTCAAATAAAATTAGTGGTGTATTTGTTTCGAAATAAATGTATCAATAAATTCTATTCTTTTTTACATAGTGATAATTTATCACCAAAAATAAACAACCTTATTTTATTTTTTGACTTCAGAATTTCAAAACAGAAATAGAATTTTTTAAATTCCTGTTTATTTTCGAAATAAGGTAATTCTGAATCACTACATTAATAGTGAATGGGGTAGATTAAGGTGTAAGTATATTTGAAGTGATTGCTACACTGAACATTCTTACAGACTAAGGAGGTTCTCAAGTATCTCTCTTTAATGTGTATGATGAATCAAATTAATTCTTATAGATTTTTTTCAAAATTTCATAATACTAAATTTGTATTTTATATAGCGAACAAAAATTAAAAGCTTATTTACATTATAATGATAGAATCTTATATTGAGGGTTTCAAAATTAATGATTTTATAATAATAAACATTATTTATAGTTTAAATTATATTAAGCATAATTATTAAACAAAATAAATATATATATTTAATTATATGTATATATTTAGAGAAATATAATGGGTTACATATCTACTAACACAACTAGGTAACTCGAGTTAACTGAATTAACCGATTAGAAATTCTGATCCGGTTGCTTGATAATTCGGATCAACCAAATTAACGATTAGAAATTCTGCCTGGTTGTTGGATAACTCGGGTCAACTAAGTTAACTGAGATAATTCCAGTTAACCCGATTAGAATTGGGTAAACCGGCTTGGGTAACTGATTGATGAATTTGTTTTTTTTTTTTTAATATTAAGGTGACTACTTACTTAGATACCCTAGCACTTTATTGGTCCAAGCGGGTTGGCCCGGTCAATATGACTGTGCCACATATTACATTTGTATAACAAGAGTACAACTAGCCACACGCACAACTTTTGGTTGTCTAATTTAAGTAGTCTGCCCGAAGGTTCTACACTAGATGCCATACCTGCAACCCAACTAGGGGATTGCCTATTTAAACTCTCTGGCTTCTACCCATGTTCAATGTTCCTTCCAATATACCCTTTCGAGTAATTCACTATTAAAAGTATCCTGAGGCTTTAGCCAAACACCTATTGGAGAGCATTTGCCCTTTTGGTAAACCTGGTAGAGTGATACCTGTTCCTCACAGGTATTCACCTACACTTTCGGTAACTTACGCATTCACCAAGGCAAACAACTTGCAGTCAGGGGGTTACCCTGCAATCGCTACCATTACCTACTACTGCCCTTGTGGAGTTCACTAGACCTCAGTACTCGGTTAGTCACTCTTTGGATCCTTTTCCATAGTTATTCCAGACTACCAATCCAGTTGGCCCGGAAGGATCGGTCTGCCAGGCTTTAGGTGCCTAAGGTCTCCCTTTCCTTGGTTCATGCTTCTACAGTCAAACCCCACAATAGTCACATTCGCATTAGTCACAATCTCGCTATAGTCACCTTAATTTTCCTATTTAATTATATATACTATATATAAATTTTAGCTTGCTTTAGTCACAATCTCGCAATAGGCACATAGAAAGTCTAATTTTGGCACGTGACTATTGTGGGGTTTGACTGTATAACACATGATCTTTTTCTCCGATACAACTCCGGTGGCCAGGTTTGTGGGCCCCCTTTGCTATAGGGACTCTTGTCCATCCAGTTTTCCGGTCAGTCACCGCTAAGATCCTTTTTCCCGGTACTGTCGAAAGTCTAGCTACCTCTCCACTTGGGACTTGCCAAATAGGTTTCTGTTTCTCCAGTTCCTTGGATTTGTCTGTGTAACAAGATACAATTTCGCCCAAAAGCTCACATTCAAGATGGTAACCAAGGACTACAGGTAGTGTACCCAACCGATCGACAAGACACAGTTACCAGAACACAGATCTATTTTTCAAAAGTGTCAGCAATGGGATTTGAACTCAAGACCTGCCACTTGGGAGTGACAACTTACCAACTTCCCTAAGTCGCCACACCCTCGATTGATGAATTTGTTCTCAGGTCAAAACACTATTTTAAATATAACCTTTTTCTTCAATACCTACTTTTCAAATATAACCTTTTTTAAAATGTGTCTCCATTAGCTATTTTTCAAATATGACATTACATACATTAGCAAATTTATAGTAGCGCAATCTTTCAAAAGATCTTGCAAACCTGCAAAATCTTTCGAAAGATTTTGCATATGCAATATATTTCGAAATATTTCGCAATGTATTTCGAAATATTTCAGCTATCAAAATATATTCAAAATATTTAGAAAGTGAATTCAAAATATTTTTCGAAATATTTTTTTAAGAACTGGCTGGATCGGTAGATATATAACCTGGGTTATACCAAGTACACATTGGACTATATTTTCGAAATACTTCAAAATTTTGTATAATATATCGAAATTAATCTACAAATCTGTATTATAAGATTAGATTAAATCTTTTGTTTATAAATTAGATCTTCTATTTAGTTTTACATTTCGGTTTGTTTTTTTTTGTTTTCATTTTGTTTTTTTTGTTTTCGCTTTTTTTTGTTTTCATTTCTTTATTTTTATTTTTTTACATTTTACAAGAACACTAGTCCTTTGCAAGAAAACCAACAACTTTTCGGCACTTTGCAAGAACACCAACCTAACTTTGCATGTCAATTCAAACTTCCAACACTTTGCAAAAAAACACAACCAATTTTACCAGCAATTTCTAAATTTTCAAGAACACAAGGTTTTGCAAGTTTTCGCAACTTTTTGCACGTTTTCACAAATTTTTGCAAGGTTTCACTCTATTTATTTTTTCATTTTATATTTTTTGGTTTTCTTTTTTTGTTTTATTTTTAAATTTTTTTTTATTAATTTATTTTATTCTGGCACTTTGCAAGAACAGAACCTTTATATCCTCAAGAAAAACCAACCTAGATTTTTTTAGCACTTTGCGACTTTTTTGGCATTTTGCAAGAATATTTACTTAGCTTTCACAATTTCAGAATTTGCAAAAATACGAACTCTTACTTCAGAGAAATGAAGATTTGGGGCTTCGTTTATTTTTTTTTATTAGTTTGTTTTTTTTTAACTTATTTTTTTAATTTTTTTTTATTTTATTTATTTCAGACTTCTTCAATACTTTGCGACTTTTTCGGCACTTTACAAGAATACTAGTTTTAACTTCTCTAGCATATACAAGATTTCTTTGGCAATTTGCAAGAGTACCAACACTTCTAAGAAATGAAGCGAACCCTTGCAAAAACTTTGCAAATACTTGCAAATACTTGCAAATACTTGTGAAAACTTGCAAAAACTTGTATTCTTTTTTTTTATTTTTGTTTTTTGTTTTTTACTATTTTTAGAAAGTATTTAGAAAAAAGATTGAAATAAGGATTATAGCCAAAACAAAAAAAATGGCCAAAGTGAAGATGATAGAAAACAAAGAAGCAAAGATAATAGCTAACTACGAGGGTAAATGAAAATAAGTAAAAACTTGCAAATACTTGCAAAATACTTGCAAATATTTGCGAAAACTTGTGCTCTTTTTTTATTTTATTTTTACTTTTTTACTATTTTAGAAAGTATTTAGAAAAAGAGAACGAAATGAAGGTTATAGCCAAAACAAAAGAAATAGCCAAAGTGAAGACAATAGAAAACAAAGAAGCAAAGATCATAGTTGCGAATACTTGCAAATACTTGTGAATATTTGCGAAAACTTGTGGTTTTTTTATTTTTTTTGATCTTTTTTTTTTATTTTTTTTTATTTTACTTTTTTACTATTTTTAAAAAGTATTTAGAAAAAGAGAATGAAATGAAGGTTATAGCCAAAACAAAAGAAATAGCCAAAGTGAAGACAACAGAAACAAATAAGCGAAGATAACAGCTAACTGCTAGAGTGAGTGAAAATTAGCGTATAGGGCTATTTTTTTGTATATAGTATTAGAATTGGATATGACGAAGTGCGAAAGTAGTTTAATAATATAAAAATAATACTGTATAATAATGTAATATATAATAAAATATATAATATTAATTAAAAATGTATATTTAATAAATGTAAAATATGATATATAATAATAATAAATAACTATAAAATTTTGATATTAAATGCGAAAATTTAAAAAATTTTAAAAATGTGCGAAATATTGCGAAATATTATAAAAAACTACAGATTTACGTGATTATATACAAAATATTACTTCCTGCGACCCCCAAAATAAAATAATTAAATTGAGGGTTGCATTGTTTTATTTGGCCTATTTTGCAATATTTTGCAATATATTTTGCAATATTTTGCAATATATTTCGAAATATTTCGAAAGAAATGCATACTGAAACCTTTCGAAAGATTGCGATTCTTTTGAAAGATTTCGCGTCAATCGCAATTCTTTCAAAAGATTTCGGCATACAATTTTTTTCGAAAGATTTCGTATATTTAATTTGCTGATGTAGATCATCCAAATCGGCCCAGTAGATGGTGAAATATCACCGAAAAATGATTTGCTGACTATATAAAATCTCTATATAAACAATGTTTGTTTACATAGAAATTTTATATAGTTGGCCAATCGTTTTTTGACAAAATCTTGCCATCCACTAGGCCAATTGGAATGATCTAACCATATTTAGATGTATCTTGATGAGCTCTACAACTTAGAGCTTTGAGCCAGGTCAGATAATAATGACCCAACGGGTCAGATACTTAACCCGGGTCGTGACCCGGGGCAACGGGTCATGCGGACAATTGCAAAATTTTTTTAAGATACAGCTATTTTCATAATTCCTAGGACCTGTAAAAATTTGCCGAATGGGTTTTCGAGCTACCTATACAATTATATTTAAATTGCGCAATAGTATAGCAAACTTTTAATTTGATTGGATGATCGACCGAAATATGTACTACCTTTTAGCGTAATGTTTGGCAGCCACAAAAATAGATTGTTAGCCACGAATACGAATTGTTAAAGCTTGGGACCACAAAAATTTTAAAAAACACGTCTCATTTTATAAACTTTCAATGTAACTGAATTCAGAAATTAGATGAGAGGTATGTTTAAATGTTTAGGTTTAGCTTATAAGTATAATAAATTAATTAAACTCAGCAATTTGGGCTGTCTTTTACTTTCAAAAACTTTTTCTTCGTAATTTTCACTAATAAAAAAAATCTGACTATACTATAGGCTAATAACATGAAGTTGAGTTATAAGACTTATAAATTTTGTGAGAAGGGTCAAAATGAAGTATAATAGTAGTATTGTAACTGTATAATGAATGATTGTTAAATAAAATTAAAGATCAGTTTGATGTTAGAGCCAGTACTAAAAAATGGGGTTGATTATTTTTTATTAGCGTTAACAGTTAAATAATTATTTTTTGAATTTTTATTTTAACTTTTATTTTATTTTATTTTATTTTATTTTTTTTTTTTGATTTGTAATATGTTGAGATTTTTTCTTAATGACATTTTGGTTTGTAAGCTTTTGTTCGCGACAAGATTATAGTTTTAAATTATCGAGATTTTAAGGTAAAGACGGTAAGGATAGTAAAGATTCAGCAAATATTGAATTTGGTTAGGGTAGTAACATATATTACGTAATATAATTTTACTATACCACTACCCCTCTCCCTACATAAGAAAAATTTGATTAGCTATTATAAACTTCTATATTTAACGTAAGATTTTAGAGACCCTTCTAAAATATTACGTAATATCTGTCACTACCCTTACTATCTTTATGCATATTAGTTTCTTATTCGCGATTTCGATTAACTAATACTACTTCATGAGATAATTTACAAAAATTGACCAGTCACGATGAAAATTCGCTATGCTGCGTTTTTGCCTATTTAAATTTTGACCCGTTTGATCCGGGTCAGAACAATTTTCGACCTGTGACCTGCTGGGTCAGGTGACCCATATGGGTCACCCGACCCGGATCAAAGCTCTACTACAACTTTCAATTAGTGGACATATATCATTAACTTAGTAAGAAAAAGTTTTAGATAGAAGTACGGCATATTTCGCCTATAGTGATTTTCATATATAATTTATTATAGAATTTTATATAGTCAGCCAATTATTTCTAATGATAACTTGCCATCCACTAGGCCGATTTGGATGATTTAACTACCATTAGATGCATTTCAACGAGCTCTACAACTTTCAATTAGTGGACATGTATTGTTAACTAAGTAAGAAAAAAAATTTATATAGAAGAATGCCACATTTCGCCATTCTCCAAAAATTTTTTAAAATTGACCAATCAGAATCGTCTTACGTGAGAAGGGGTACTCTCATAGTAAATAGATATTACGTAATATCTAGGGTTCTTCAAATTCAAATCAAATCAAATATTGGATCAATTTGAATTTGATCAAATCAAATTGACCTGGATTTGAATTTGATTTGATTCAAATATTTAAATTTGAATTTGATTTGAATTTGAATTTTTAATAGTAATTTTCAAATCAAATCAAATATTTGTCAAATCAAATCAAATTTGGCCATATTTGAATTTAATCAAATCAAATATAGTCAAATTTGAATTTGAATTTGATCAAATATTTGATTCAAATATTTGAAAATCAAATCAAATTGTGGAACTCTAGTAATATCTGTCATGGCCCTAATAAAATTCTATGTAAATCACGAATTTTCATTTGATACCTTTTTTCTAACTTTATATTTGTTTTTTTTACATATATTTTGAAAAGTTTATTTATTGTAACTAGAGTTCCACAATTTGATTTGATTTGATTTAATCAAATATTTGATCACCAAATCAAATTCAAATACAAAATTTTCAAATCAAATCAAAATCAAATTGATAAATATTTGATTTGATTTGACAAATATTTGAAATATTTGAAAATTTATATATTCATTTTAAAAAATTTCAAATAAAATCAAATTCAAATACAGAATTTTTAATTGTTAATTCAAATCAAATTCAAATCAAGACTAATTTGATTTGATCAAATTCAAATATACCTAATATTTGATTTGATTTGAGTTTAAGGAACCCTAATTGTAACAAAAATTTTACTAAAAAAATAATAAATACATTTTATAAAACTAGCATTTTTTTGAGCCAAAGAACAACTTTATTTTTTATTTTTTATTTTTTTTTAATATTAGGCATATAGCTCCTGTCCCAAACTTTATTAATATTTAAGTAAATTGATATTTGGTAGTGCCATAACTACATATCGTATATTGCCAAAAATAAGCTACCTCCTAAAATAAGCTACCCCCCAGTTTTGATCCAAAAACGTCAAAACGCCTTTGACCAAGAAAATAAGCTACCCCTTTGTCGCACCAAAAGATAATTAACAAAATTTTTAGTTCCAAAAATAAGCTACCCCTACGATTGATGAACGTTGCTACATAGTGAAGTCTAAATTTTACTAAGCAAATCGATTAAGATCGTATAAGTAACCTTGTTCAGCAGATCAAAATACGCATACCCTGAAAATTTCATATAAATTAGAGAACTTTTTATTATTTGACTTTTAATTTTCACGTTCAACGTTTTTTTTTTACAAAAAAAACTGTTGAACGTAAAAATTAAAAGTCTAATAATAAAAAGTTCTCCAATTAACAGGGTATGCGTATTTTGATCTGCTGAACAAGTTTACTTATCAAGTTTAATCGATTTGCTTAGTAAAATTTAGACTTTATTATGTAGCAACTATAATCGATTGACCAAAAATCACTTTATAAGTTACCCCCGATTTTTTTCTGCATGTTTATTTATTGTTTATAACATATTTATTTATCGTTTACAGCATATTTATTTATTGTCTACAGTATATTTATTTATTTATTTTACTTGTTAAAGTTTTGTATTCGAAAATAAGCTACCCCTTTATTGTGCTTTAAATTACTTAAAATAGTAAATAACCCGAAAATAAGCTACCTACGGGTTTTTTTATTAAAAATCAGCAAAAAAAGGTAGCTTATTTTCGGCAACATATGGTACATATTATATACAAGTATTGAGACTAGAACTTCAGGCTATAAACCTTTTATCCACGGCTAAAACCTACCAGAGCCTTCTATATTTCCATTTATATAGTTGACCTGGATTTGTATGTTCCTTTTCAACTAACAATCAACATCCACATGTCCACCGCTTTACCCATATTTCCTAATTCATCACTTCCAATTTGGTGTGTATTGCCAGGTAGGCGCTTTATGCTTCCGACTTGGTGTATCCGAAATCTGGTTACCCAAAAAATCCCTTACTAGTGTACTTCTTAGGGTTTGTATCTTAAGCCATTCTATTATATTGGGTAAGTATTTCAAGCCTGCATGCTGCCGCAACTAGCTAATTTCCTGCAACTTGAGGACCCAGGATTTAATGTTCTGAATTTGGAAATGTGCAAACAACTGTACTTCCCGCTATGGTGGCAAGGTATCTGGGCATGTTTCGCAAATGCTTCCAGTGACGAATATAGTTGGATGGCGTCATAAGGCTAGGGAGAACCCATGCATGCACTTATACCAGCATATATCTGTATTGGTGGTCCCAAATTCCCTTAGCATCTGAAGACTTCCATATGGGTACACCCAGAGCTCCGTTGGATCTTGACACAAAAGAACAACTTTATTTAAGAGCCCAAAGTCAATTGTGATAATAAAATTCTGTACAAATTATGATTTTTTATTTGATAGCTTTTTATAATGCTTTGTGTAATAGTAAATTTGTCAATTCTTATGCTTTTTTCTTTGATTCCTTGTATTTTAGAATCTACTGGACCAATTTTAATAATTAAAATCAAAAAAATAAGCTCTACAACTTTCAATTAGAAACAAAAAAACGGGTTATTTATTAGTTTTTAGGGTTAGGGTCTGGGTTAAAGTTAAAGTTAGAATTAGATTTATCTAAAAATAGAAAATTTTGTATAACTATTGTGGAAATAGCAAATACAATTGTGAAAATAGCAATTCTCTATTATAATAATAAACCTTTTTACAAAATTTTATATATAGACCAATTTTTTTAACTCTAATTTAATATAAAGCAATAACAATTACTAATTACTATTATTAAAATTTAGTAATATTTAAAATTTTTTTTTAATATTTTAATATTTAATAAAATTAGATTATAATAACTAATTTAAATAAAATAAAATTTTAATAGGTAAATTTGTTTATTAAACTAAATAATTTAAAAGATAATTTTGTATAAATAATAATAAATTATTTTTTTGATTATTTATTTATTTTTTAATTTATCAAAAAATTAATTATTTAAAATCAAGTAATTCTGCTCTTTAAATAAACTAGGAACTGGAAACTAGTATAAGTCCAAAGCACAAAATATTAAATAAAATATAATTATAAAATTTTTTGAATATTTATTTTATTTTTTTTAAATTATTATTTATTTAGAATAGTTTTTAGCACCTCAAAAATTGATTACATAAGCTCTTTTTTTATAACAAAAAAATACCGTACAAAAAAAATTACAAATCACTAAGAAAAATAACTATAATACTTAAAAAAATAAAAAAATTAAAAAAAATACTATCAGTTACATCCCATATTAATCATTGTGCTACATTTTATACTAACTATGCTACATCTGTTCTAACTATTGTGCTACACTCTGTTTTACTATTATATTACATTCATTCGTTCTAAATCATGCTATTAAGTTCCTAAAAAAAATCACAAAAAAAAATGAAAAATATTAATACTTAAAAAAAAAAATAAAAATAAAAATTAGCTACGTCCCATATTAACCATTGTACTGCATCTCATACTAACTATCATGCCATTCTATCATACTAGGTTCATTCATTCTAAAAAAAAACTAATACTAAAAAAAAAAAAATACTATTAGCTACAGTACTGCATCTCATACTAACTATTATGCTGTTCTTTCATACTACATTTATTCTTCTACCTATCACGCTATATTTGTTCCTAAAAGAGAATCACCAAAAAAATAAGAACGTTAATATTAAAAATAAATAAATAAAATACTATCATGCTACATCCCATATTAGCATATTAACCATCGTGCTGCATCCATATTAATTATCACGCTATGTCGTTCTAACTATCGTGATATGTTCTGTTCTAACTATCATATTACATTAGTTTGTTCTAATTATCGTGCTATGTTTCTAAAAGAGAATTATCAAGAAAATAAGAAACGTTAATACTGAAATAAAAAATAAAAAAATACTATTATATTACGTCCCATATTACTATTGTGCTCATCTCATACTAACTATCATATTATGTTCATTTTTACTAACTACCGTACTATATTCATCAGCAAATTTTATATATAGATATATATCGATTACTAACCGGTAGGATATATATCGATACTCATACCCAGTGTTGTACATTTTCACTGTCCCAGCCTTTTTTTGCCATGTCCCAACGTCCCAATGTTCCAGCGTTCCAAGTGTCCCAACTATGTCCCAAGCCTTAATAATTAATAAATTAATTTAAAAAAATATATAATTATATATTTTTTTAGGTGCTGAACACATTTTTAAAAAAATTTAATTGGATTATCTTAATAAAATTTTAAGTAATTTCAATTTATAAAATTGTCCCAGAATGTCCCAAAATGTCCCAACGTATGTCCCAACTGTCCCATGTACAACACTGC
>QKWP01001627.1:65581-104894 GCA_003550325.1 Gigaspora rosea
TTTTTTTAACATACTTTTTTTTTTACCTGGTGATCTGGGATGAAATTTTTGTAACGTGGTCAAAACACTGTGTAATCGTTAAAGATCTGTTAATCGTTATATATTGTTGTGGTCAAAACACTGTGTAATCGTTAAAAATCTGTTAATCGTTATATCGTTTCAAGTAATTACAATTATAATCGATTTATAGATATATAACGATTTAATGTAAAAAAAATAATATATATCGATTATAGATATATATCAATTTTTATCCAATTAATCGATATATAACGATATTATGATATATACCGATTATAGATATATATCGATTTTATCCAATTAATCAATATATAACGATATTTTAATAGATATATAATGATATTATATAATCAATATAAAACGATTAAGTGCTATATATCGATCAATATCTATATATAAAATTTTCTGATGTTCATTTTAACTATCGTGCTATTTTTGTTCCTAAAATAGAATCATCAAGAAAAAAAAAACATTAATACTATAAACTGAAAAAAAATAGAACTCACATATCGAAAGAAACTTATTGTATGCATCAAATAAATATTCCAAGAATCTCCTGAACCTAAAAAAGAATTACCAAGAAAAAAAAAAGCAGGTATTAGAACTATAAAGTGGAAAAAAAGAAAAGTTAGTAAATAAAAAAAAAGAGCAATGTGAAAATTTAAATAAACTCCAAAGAAAATATAGTAGCCTTTTTACCTGTTGTTAAAGAAAATCAGAATCTATGAAAAGAAGTATTACTGTATTACTGCACAAAGAAAAATTAAAACAAATAAAAAAAAACTTAACTGCCAAAAAATCTTGTAATCACGCGTCATGTGTGCGAACAAACATGAATTTGCAAAATTAAGTTTTTGATGCAATAGTTTAAAAAAAATCAAATATGTAACTATTGATGCATCAAAAACGTAACTTTTGTATCACCATACATAAACCTTAAAAGTCTTCCACTACGCTCCGGACAATAAGTATACCAAATTATTTCTATTTTATTAATTGTTTTTTTATAGAGATTTACATGTTATTTTTGCAATAATTTGTTTTAACCTTAGTAGAGAAATAGCTTCCAGCTATCAATTAATAAAACAAGAAAATAATGCATTTATTTCCTACTATAGAGGAATAATAGTCAATTATTTGGCTCTTATTGGAGCCAAAAAAATCTAAGAAAATATTTTATTATTCTTCACTATGCAGAAATAAATAGTATTTATTTTTTATATGGTGCAGAAAACCTTAACTCGCCAATATAATAGATGACTTTAAAATCTATTAACTCTTTAAAAATTAAAATTTTAAAAAACTAACAGCTAACTGGTAATTTTGTTCTTTAAAACAAGTTCTATAAAATTACCAGTCAGATTTTAAAAATATAACCCTTTATAAGAAGTTAATAGCTTTTAAAGTTAGATTATTTTTATATTAAAAATAAAATTGAAACATGTATGATTTTTAAATTTGACCAATCAAAAACTTTGATTTTTATTATAAAAAAATTTTTGACCAATCAAAATTCAAATTTAAATAATAAATTTTTTTAAAAAAATTTTTAATTAGAATTGTATTACCTATTATAGCAATTTGATTGGCTAATTAAGGTTACACTGCATATACAAAATTGAAACAATGTCTAGTTAAGCTTTCCTGCACCATATATCCTTTTTTATTATTGATAATACCTATATGCAGATAGCCTTGTTTTATTTTTATTTTCTTTTAAGCATATGCATATTCAGTCTTTTAACAGGCTTGATATTTGTTTTGTAGCTATAGTAATTGTAATTGCCTAAATCCTTGTGAGTTATAATAAAGTTACTGGTTGGTAAATTTTATCTACTGTTGCTTTCAAGAGCCTTAATACCTGTAACATATCATAGTTTCGGAATAATATATGCGATCTGGCTTAATGTAACTTTCTTGTAGTATAGACATCGAATCTGTCTTACTATTTCGATTTATCTAAGTATAATCCTTATAATAATACAGTATTGTATCCACGCGAAATAATGCCCATAAATGGATGTTATTTGAGACATGTAATTTAATTTAGCCTAAGAATTTTAACAAACTATAGTTATATTCTGATTTAACGCCTATGGGCATTATTTCTTAAGAATAATTAGGTTGAAAACTTTTATTGACTAAAAGCCAATTTCCATCGATTCTTTATTTAGTTTGGTTTTTTTTTTCCTGAATTTTATGTTACGTTTTGATCTTATAATCGAGTTGGGCAGGCTGCCAAATTTTTAGCCATAACATAGTAGTGTAATCTTTAGAACCTATCAGGTAAATCGTAAATCGGGTTTTTTTTTTCATCATATCAGGAATAGTATCGACGATCCATCATAAATATTCTAATTAAAATTATTAACGTTAAATTATGTTGATAATGTCAAAAGACTAAAAACTGGTTATTCAAATCGGCCATTGATAAATGGAATTGTCCAGTTAAAAACGTGTATGAAAGAATGCTATCCGCCATGTTTATAGCGGCTTTTGAACTTTATTACATTACACTAGATGCAAAAAATTTTTTTTTTTTTTTTTTTTTTTTTTTTTTTTTTTTTTTTGGATCTATTAAAGATTTTACTATTATTTTAATTGCGTAATACAATGTCAAAAAAACTCTCCAACACCAATCGACCACCTGAGTGTTTGAAATATGGCCAATAAGAAATCTATACGCAAATATATTACGAAATTAGATTTCTAAGTGGAAATAATTGTTCATTTGTTTTGTTTTCCAGTAGCCATTATAAAACACATTTAATTTCCTTGAGTACGTTTGTACTGGTTACCACCACGGTATCCTAATAAAGCAATATTTATAAAATTAATAATACGAATAATGATAAGAGTACAAAGACAAAATTTAACAACCTTGATATCCTTTTCCACCGCCTCTTCCACCACGAGAACCAGAATTTGAATAACCACCACGTGCACCACGATGATAACCACCGTCACTATGTCCGCTACTATAGGATTCAAACTGTCCGTTACTAAAGCCTCTGTTATCTCTTCTGGAACCCTGGCCTCCTTGTGTCCTATAGCCACCACGGTCATTGCGGTTGTTTCGGTAATTAACGCGATGATTTCCCTTGTAATTATTGGAATGTACTGGTGGAGATGTATCATTTTGTTGAAGTACTTGCTGTTGGACATCAGTTGAATTATCAGAAACTTGATTCAGTTCTTGCTGTTGTACTAATGGTTCTTCCTTATTTTTAATAGAAACTTGTTGCTGATCAGTTTGTTCCGGTTGATGCTCTGTAATATGCTGGTGTTCCACAGAATATTGTTGCTGTTGCTCAACCATGTAAGGCTCGGTAAAAGGTTGTTGTTGTTGTTGATATTGATCTTGAATATCGGCGGTTGTTTCAATGAGTTGGATGCCCTGATCCACATCCGTATTTGGATATGAATAAC
Organism: Gigaspora rosea; assembly: GCA_003550325.1. Taxonomy (NCBI): domain Eukaryota; kingdom Fungi; phylum Glomeromycota; class Glomeromycetes; order Diversisporales; family Gigasporaceae; genus Gigaspora; species Gigaspora rosea. The sequence continues at coordinate 69,032 of QKWP01001627.1, forward strand.
TATTGTGATTATGATCAATTATATCTTGTGATGATGGCTCACCTCAAATAAGAAAAATAAAAAAAAGTTAATAAACATTAATAAATTAATTATTAATACATTAAAAATGAATGAAATATTTAAGCATACCACGAGGCAACATAAACTGTAACCCACCAATTGGAACCGTATAGATATCATCACCTGAAATAATATAAAGTATTTGAAACTAAAATTTAAATTATGTTTAATAGGTTTTTTAATGCATACCTATATTCTCATCAAAATGTGTTGGCCCTTCCACTTGGGCAATAACTACTTCACGCGTCTCATATGATTCTTCTTGCTCTGTTTGTATATCGACGGAGTCTATTATTGGTGGACTCAAAATTAACGAACGAATATGAGAATCTGTATAAGAGAAAAATAGTAAAATTTTACATTAGTAGGAGTGAGGTATCGTATTTATAATGTAAATATTGAACATACAAGTTATTCCATGAGATACGCCAAGTTTACAATTCGCATCATTAGCACCGTTAGTCATCGGTTCATTAATTGTACTTTCATCACCATGGTGAAGTTTGTTAATATTATCTAAAGTTTCTTGGATCCGCAGCTCACTAATATCATCCTTTACTTCGTCTACAATATTAGTCAATTTAGCACGGAAAGTTTCAACAGCTTCCGATTCAGCCTGTGATAGTTGAACGATATTGACTTGTTGAAAATGAACGAGTCGAAAGAATTGAAGAAGGCATATGATTGATCGAGAATACGTGGTCTAATAATGGAGAGAAAGACAGTAAACTAAGTCAATAAATAATATTTAATTTACATAATCTCAATAATAAGTACCTTGACTTCATCAATGGCATTTGCAATGGCTTTTTCACGCTCATCATCTTGTTGCTCTTTCAGAATCTTTCGGTTTTTAACCTCCTAGTATAAAAATTAAAAATGAATAAATAATAATTTATAAATAAATTGACCCAAAAATATGCTAACTAACCTCTTTATCAATATTTTCGATCTGTTTTAAAATGTCTTCGCATTCCTTTAAAGCGCCAGCGACCTCACCCTTTCGTTCATATGATTGTAGTTGATCGTTATTCAATTGACTTTTCCCATCAGGACTAGATCTGATGATCTCTTCACATTTTTCGATTTTTGCCTAGATAATTAGATCAATTACAAAATTATTTAATTCTCAAACAAAGAAAAAAAAAAAATTCATTCTGAAGAATTCTTTACAAACAGTTCAAGTAATCTACACACACCATCTTTTTTCTCAAGGTTCTGATCCTTTTGTTAACAACTTCAATATACGGATTTTTGTTAACATTCTCAACGCTGGCTTCTGCAGTATCAAGAGCCGGAGTAGTAGGAGAAAGTGGCTCTTGACGTGATGGAGAGGCATCTTTTGAAGTAGTAACCGCTATAGATTTTCTCTTATTCTTTTTGGACTTTGCTGAAGACGATGCATTACTACTCGTTTCAATTTGAGAATTCGAGACTGTTACATTCGGCATTTTGAGGTAAAACCTGAAAGTTTCGGGACGTTTTGCTTAATAATTCTTAATCGACAAACGAACGATTAATGATTAACGAATTTTTGTGTTAGCAAAAATGGAGGTTAAATAGAAAAAAAAAAAAAAAAAGGCCTCACGTGTAAATATTTGATTACTTGATCGACCTATAATGTAAACCTAAATTATGTGATTACAAAATTTTAAGTAATAAAGTTAGTAAAATGAAACAAATTGTTCAGGCAATACCTTTGTTAATCATACGTTTTGAGTAGAATTAAATCCAAAGGACTAAAAAGGATCTTTTAAAGCTTAAAAAATCCAATTTAGTCGTATATAATTTAATAAATTATGAAAAGACAGTCAATCTTTTTGTTTTATGGTTAAAATTTAAAATTCTCATTTCGCACTATGGCAAATCCTATTGAGAGAACAGCTTGAGAATCCTCTCAGTCAACTACATCCAAATTAACCTAGTAAAATTTTGTTGTCACAAGTTTGAATATCAAAATATTATACTATACAATGCATTAATACCTAATATACTCCTAATATGCATTAGGTATACTGAGCCACCAATTTATGCATATATTTGGGTTAATTGATGATTTCAAATTGTTCCAGTTAAGCAAGTCTAATTGCTTTGTCGTTATATAAATTATACTGTATTTTAATCATTTTCTATTTAAGTTATCTAAGGCGTTTTTCGGATGCGATTTCCTAGTGATCGAAATAGTGCACAGGTAGTATGACGTATTTTATCTATTCTTATCTACAATATATAAAAAATCAATATAGTACGAATAGTGATATTATTATTAATATTTGCTCAAGTATCACACAATGACTTTCATTGCTACAATAGATCAGAATAAAAACCTCAATCAATATTTGAGCGACTTTTTTATCGATTATGTGTGATCGATTAAATTTTTATCGAAATTTTTGCAAATACTGTATAAAAAATAACATTGGTCAATACAGTAATCCCAAAATAATATCCTCCATGCCATGATTATGACCCGAGCACATCATCACTACTAGCCTGTTTTTTAAACAAGATCTGGGGCTACTTTTAAATCGTATTTATTTTCCGCGTAGGTTGAAGTGGAGTTTCGTTTTATACCCTTTTTTTGTCATACTAAGCTTTAATATGTTTTGAGTAGGTATGAAATATCTGCATATTCGGAGCTTACTCAAGTTGAATTCGGATCCTAAATGGTTACGAGATCACCAGGATGCCGGGGAACCAGTGTTCGCTATTTCTAGCATCTCCTAGGTTGAAGTAGAAATTTTCCTGTATATGTATTTAACGTAATATGCAAAGTAATAAAACAAAAAAATTATATTCGGAAATTTTATTAATCCAAAGTATATCCACTTAACGCAAATATAATACAATAATTTTCAAAACTCTATTAATTCAGAATAATAAAAAAAATTTGTAATAATAATTTTTAGAAATTTTATTAAATTTTACTAAAGGGCTATTTTAAATACCCTCTATACAGGTGACCCTCGTTAGTTGATATCAACCCCTCGTTAATATCAACTTAAAACTGTAAAAAATTTTTGGACAATATAGAGTTTACCTCTTTGTTATCAATCCCTAATATATATAGTATTCCTATGAACCTGAACTGAGCTGAACTTAGGTCAAGTTCAAGTTCAGGTTCAATATTAAACTGAACCTGAATATTTTTTAAAACATGTTCAAGTTCAGTTTAGTATTGAACTTTTAGAGTTGGTTCAAGTTCAGTTCAAAGTTTATAAACATGTTCAGGTTTAGTCTTAAGGGTGCTGACATTTATTAGGTAATATTTTAGGGGGTGGGGGTCAAGCCAAATCTTACCTCATATAAAAAATTTTAGCCAATTAAATTTAGCTAAATATCTTATCTATGGTAAATAGATATTAGGTAATAAATATCAGCATTCTAATATCCAGCTATAATTTTTTTAGCAACTACTAATCCAAATTAGTTAAAATTTTTACTGTAAATAGATATAATATTGGCTACAACAATTAAAATTTTATAAAATTACTTATAGTTTTTTAAGCAATTTTGTAAAAAAATTACTTATAGTTTTTAAGCAATTTCATTAGTAAAAGAAAATCACAAATATAGAATAGAATCAAGTTGAATACTTGTTTGATTTTTACCAAAATGAATATTTGGTTTGAATTTTTCTGATTGTGTAATATTATATCTGATCTTGAGCAATCTATAGGTCACATAATGCAAGTATATGTACTTTTGAACTTATGTCATGAAAGTTTTGTACTAAAAATTTATTTAGTCAAAAAATTTTGCAATATATTAAATAGAACCAGCTCAAAAACCAATGATTCAAATTGTATGAAATTTTAGTTTTGTTGTAGCCAAATAAATATCTATTTGCAATAAAAATTTTAGTTGATTTGAATTAGTAGTTGTTTAGAAAATCATAGCCTGATATATATATAAATTTATATTTTTTTTAATTTTTTATATATTTTTACTATAATATTTAAAGAGCATTCATCACGAAATATTTTAAGTAGATATATATTGATTTATAATACATAATCAATTTATATCGATTAAAATTAAACATTACATATAGATTAACTTGTTATAAATTGATATATATCAAAAATCGATTAATAACGAAAATAGGTAAGTAATCAAAATAGATCAAATTATCGATTATCATCAAGCTAATCAAAATCAATATATCGATCATTACGTTATTAATCGATAATTAGCATTATACTTTAATTTGGACATACTTTAAATATTAGATATACCTTTAAATATAAATATACGCATTAAATATTAGAACATAAAACTGTTCATCAAATATTTATTTGTTTTTTAAATCTTGCAACTATATGTACAGTTCTATCTATACTATTTATAGGTATACAGCTGTATTGTTTAATTAATTTCAATTTAGAACATTCCCATAATTCTCCAACTTCATCATACTAACGAACAAGAGCGAGTTCTAACAGATCTTTGTCTATCGCTTGGTAAAACTTGAGTATCAACAGAATCTTATAAATAATATTTTTTATATGCATTAGTATATATTACTCACGAAATTAAATATTTCCTAACTTTATTGCTTATAGCCGTTATTATCATTATTTATTGTTAAAAAGCATTAGAATATGTATAAATCAAATAAAATGAAACTAATACTTACCTAATAAAGATAAGAGCAAGGTCTCACCATTAACATTTAAAAAAAAAAAAAAAAAAAAAACTAATACTTACTAAGCCATACCAATTTAATTCATTTTCTTGATTATCAGGTGCACTTACTATACCGTTAGAAAACATTGGTTTTCCATAAAAATTTGATGTAGCACAAATTATATCAGTACTTTCTAAAGATACAAAAGAAAATATTTCTATACAATTATCTTTGTCAAGGAGCACATTTGATTCTACTTCTAAAAAATCATCAAGGCCAGTTAGTAGGTTTTGAAAGTCTTCAGCTTGTAATAGATTCAAATTATTTTTATTTTTCTGAAGAAAATCTTCCAGTTCTTCTGACCTTAACGTTAAAGTACATAAAAGTTTTCCAAACTCTTTCATTCGGCGATATTTTTTAGGGACTTCTTTTTCAGCGAGTTTTTTCTGTTTAACCTAATAATAATCGATTATTAGCAATACTTAGGGATTATCTACTAAGCAATGTTGGTATTGAACGTATGTTCAATGCCAACGCTAATTTACTATATTTAAAACGTACTGTATTCAATATTTGTTTAATATAGTTTTTCTTGTTTGACATTCGATAAGGTATTTTCACATAGTTCTTATGAAGTGTTTTATAAGTTTCAGTAGTCATACTATTTATTGACCCATATTTTCTAATTGCAGGTACTACATGATAGCACCAAGAATGAAGCTTTGGCAATTGTAGCCCACTTGGTGAATATTTAGAAAATATTTTAACGAATTCTTGGGCCCAATCCACAATTAATTTCTGCAAATTAATTGTTAATATTTAAATGTTTGTAAAAAGCTATGTATTTGAGATTTTTGCTAACAAAATCACTCTTTGGAACTATGAATTATATAGTTCCGAAGAGTGTTTTTGTTAGCAAAAATATTATTTGTTTTATATCTGTAATTGATTTAAAGAATTGTTAGTAAATGATTCTTCTCATGATGCAATATACATCCGAAGAAATTTGTAATGTATGCGGCATAACTGTTTATTACTTATTCCTGGCTTCCTATAATCTTTATATAGGTTGTCAAGTGCGAAAATTATTACTTTCAATAAATTTCTTAATTCATTTGCTGTTATGCGTGTTATTTCAGATATATTTTTCAATATTTTGAGGCCCTTATGGTTAGGAATTAGTGTTAATCGCTGCTTAAAGATTTGCATTACTTGTCTTTTACACTGGTCGTTTAAAAGTTCTTTAGTATAGTTGAGCATATATTTAAAGAGTCCAAAATCTAAGGTATGCATTTGATTAGGGACGATAGCCTTGTATATATTAAAGTTGCTAAAAAAAAAAAGCATTTATTTACAAATAATAATAATAATAATAATAATGCATTTATTAGTTTACTTATACTAATAAATCTAATTAACTTTAATTTATACCTTATTTCCCAAAATGCATTTGGTTCAGGATGAATTGAATAATAATGTTTTTCACTATCCTCTATTACTTTTTTCATATAATTAAGTGTTCTTGACGATATATTAGTCAAATTAAAACATTAGCCATCTTACTAGCCTCAAGCAAATTAGCTATTAACATTGAAATTCGTAGGACAAATGGTATTAAGTTACCATGAATAATGAAATTAAGCTCAAGATTATTAGTAATAGGCTTGAGCAAAATCTTTAAGCATTTATGAAAGACTTTTTTTCATAATTTTTGAAATTCTTTAAAATTTTTTGTTGTGAAATCTTTAGCTTTTAAAATAGATAGGTACCCGATTAAAGCTTTAGATTCTGGCTTGTTTCACTAGGTGTTAGAAATGTTATCTAGAGTTTGAAACCGATTTTATTTGATTAAAACCGATTTTATAATATGAAAATAAAACCGATTCCAAACACTAATGTTACCTAAGGATAAAAATATAGGGTGTCTGAAAGTTTTCCCTATATGATCTAGGGCCGTTGCATTAGAATAAAGGATTATCGATAGTAATCATTGACCAAGAAGTAATAACGATTCTTCTCGTTTCCACCAGAGGCAATTATATTGCTCTTCAAAGATATGGCACTTTATGTTATTTCTTATCTCCTTTTTATTTACAAATTTAAAAACTAATTGCTGATTTATACTATCGATTATTAATAAAAACTTTATTGTCTTTATTAATGATCGATAGTAAAACGTATAATTAACGTCTTGAAACATTATAATAAGAATTTCTTTGAATATCATATGAGGTATTGTTGAATTATCCAGAAATTCCTTTTCAAGCTTTGTTGTTGGAGAGAGAGGCGAAACATCCAAATTTGAATGCTTATTGAAAAATTTTATAAAAGCATCACCAACCGAATTAGACAGTTAATGTTTATAAATAATTTTCATAAATTTATGATATGCATCGTTGGGCTAATCAACTTCATATGGATGAAGAAAGTCATTAATTGCATTATTAGATGAAGCACCTTTGTAGTAGAGCTTCAATCCTATTTTTGACGGGCAATCTGGATCCTATTAAATCTGGATTGAATCTGTATTAGATTACATATAAAGCTGGCTTTTTAGCACGTCTTTAGATCCGTTATTTAAGTTCTTTGATCAATCCAAGTAAAAATCTCTGATCTGGATATCTGAATTTGTTTAGATTTAAAGATCAATTTGGGTTGTCAGATTAAGGATCGAAGCTCTACTTTGTAGTCTTCTGGATCAATTTCGATAGGTATAAAAGAAGACTCAGAATCTGCTAGCATGATGGAAAGTCGTTTTGATTGGCCAACGTGATACAATTGATGTAGATCATTACACAAATTATTTATATTAATTTTAGAGTACTCCCTATATGAAAACGTAATCATCCATATGACAAGTAGCTAAGCACGTTACCTATAGTCAAATAATTTTCAGAAAACGTTAGTCTTTCGCTTTACTAGCAGTTAGCGAATTTAATCCCATATAATCCCATTCCCAGAAAACTTTTACTAGTAGCGTATTTTTGCTAATAGTCTAACAGAGTCTAACAGTATAGTTAAGTGGCTCATAAAATTTATTTTATTTTCTTTTTTTTTAGTTTTTTTTTCAAAAGCGTTATTTCAATAGCTAATATAATAAAAACTTGACATAGGTAATTACAAGAGAGATCCGAATAATACTTTCGATAAGTCAATTTATTATATAGTTCAAAATTTTTATTAGTAAAAATATTAATTTCAATTTACAACTATTTTACAACATACCATTTTTTTTTATCCCTGGCCGGCAATTAATCGAGTATCCAAGGAGACCATTCAACAAACTGTCAGATCCTCATTATCAATGTCAACAAATTACACAGTATTATTTCTTACTAAAAGTTTTATAAAAGATATGAGGAAGCCTAAAAAAAATTTCAAATGCATACCATCTCCTAGATGACAACTGATTTAACTATTTCATCAATAATTTTTTCATTTGGCAAAAAACTAGTAGATTCTGAACTGACGTACTCCACACTTAATTAACTTTATTCTTTTTATTCATTTATTTTTTTTATTAATTTTTGATGATTATATTTGATAAATAAAAACTACACAAGTACCAATTAAGATCTATATTTTAATTGATTATATTAAATAAGCATCGTTTCAGTCACTAGTTGATTACATCGAAGATAATGCTTGAAAATAACCAATTACGCCATTATTTGCTAATCACTACTATTTGCTATATTATTTCAAACTATATTACAGTATTAGCCGGAGTAATACTACAAAAGCCAACTTCAATTACTGTTCAACGCTCTTTTTCATATTTGTCAGTCTTTTCTTTATGCCTTATACAAATTTATTTTCCCATGAAGTTCCTATCTTTCACAAATTCAGATCTTTCTTGTAATCACCTATATTCTCTTGATTACAAGTTTTAAGACTGTTGAAATAATGCTTTTAAAAAAAAACCAAAAAGAAAAGAAAATAAAATAAACTTCACGAGCCTACTTAACTATACTGTTAGACTATTAGCAAAAATATGCCACTAGTAAAAGTTTTCCGGGAATGGGATTATATAGGATTAAATTCGCTAACTGCTAGTAAAGCGAAAGACTAACGTTTTCTGAAAATTATTTGACCATAGGTAACGTGCTTAGCCGCTTGTCATATGGATGATTACGTTTTCATATAGGGAGTACTCTAAAATTAATATAAATAATTTGTGTAATGATCTATATCAATTGTATCATGTTGGCCAATCAAAACGACTTTCCATCATACTGAATCTGCTAAAAGATGCTCTGTTTCCATATCAGAATAGGGTGATACTGATACGTCTTCATTCAAACATACAATTATTATATAATGTTTAATAACTTATAATAGCATTTATAACGCAACTAACTTTATATGTCATAGAATTTACATCATAGTTATTTTCTGTTTGCATAGAAGAATCTAACTCAGAATCTGATAACTTCGTCCTATTTAAGTATAATCGTTAATTATCGTTTTAAAACTTTATTAACAAATTATTACTAATTTATCCCATATATTATAGAAGATTCATCTATATAAGAATCGTAACTAGAACTGTAATCTGGAAGATTAAAAATGCTAGCATTCATTTGCTTATCAGAATCAGTTTGACTTGCCTTGTTATTAATATAGGAATGACTTTGAGAAATATGTCGAGATAATAAACTAAATTTTGAAAAATCACAAGAACAATAAGGACATTGCCAATGCATTTTGAAAAAAAAATATAAACAGAAAAATAGAGAAATAATGAAGAAAAAGAAAATAAAGAAGCAAAAGAAAATAGAAGAAATAGTGAAAAGAAAGCAAATAAGAGAAAGAGAGAAAAAGCGAATAAGAATGGTTAAAAGACGAAAAAAACGAAAGAAAATGAAAATACAAAAACAAAAGAAAGCGAAATAAACGTAAGAAAATAAAGAAAAAAGCAAATAAGAGAATAGAAAAAGAAATAAAAGCGAACTGAGTGAATAAAATAAATAATAGGATAGAGAGATCAAAAGGTGAAAGATGAAACTGAAAATAAGTGATATTAAGCGATATTAAGCGAAATCAAGCAAAGAAGAAAGAGATAAAATAAGAAAATAAAAGGTACTAGGACATTAGAACCTAGACTGGATTCTGTTCCTCGTATTTAAAAGAGAAGGGTGAACGACAAATGATAAAAAGAAAAAAAAAGAATATTGAATTAAAGCGATTATCAATTATAAAGAAAGTCCATAAGAATGTCTAAAAGATAATATTCAGAAAATTTGCTTTGTATCTGTTTGTATCAATTTATATTAATTTATATTGATTTAAATCAATTTAACTTTATTTTCAAACCAATTTCATACACTAGTAAACAACTAGCGTTATATTAATGCATGACCTAACATGTGCATCAAAGAAACTTTATTTTTCAAACCAATTTCATTCACTAGTAAACAACTAGTGTTATATTAATGCGTGACCTAACATGTGTGCCAAAGAAAAACCTGAGCGGCATCAGGTTTCAATTATCTTTTGTAACGGACATAATCGATTCAATTTATTACCTAATAAATTAAATCGATTATATCTGTTACGAAATATAATTGAAAGCCCGATATTATTCGGGTTTTCTTATTTAGTGAAATTATGCAGTATACAAAAAATTCAGCTACGCGATAAATCTCAGAATATTGTCATTACAAGTATAATAATCAAAAGTGTTTTCATCATTCAAATTTTTTTCAGCCAGTATGTTTTTCATCATTATATTTTATTTTTTCATTTTTTTTCCTGCTTACAATGAGATAAATAAATATCTTTTAATTTTATTTCTTTCATTACGTTTGGCAATAACTTTTTTCCGCTTACAAATAAGATAAGTATCTTTTAAATTTTTTTTCGTTACATTTTTTTTTAGTACAGTGCAGGAACCCTTAAATCAACTAGTTCTATATATGCGGCCAAATTTTGAGTTAGGTCGGAAGTTGGGTCAGATTGGGTCAGAGCCAATAAAATTGCAAAAAATTTTGCGAATAAAAAAAAAAAAAAACAACAATATAGTATAAAAAAAAATTTTTAACTTTTTTAAAAATTTTTTTAAAAAATTTTTTATAATTTTGCTAATTCAGGCCAAAATTATAGTGGCCAAATTTTACGTTTATTAATAAAAATAGTTAACTTTAAACCTTTATAAAAGTAGTTAAACTTTATAAATTAAAAAACTAATTTTATAGCTTTATTCTTAAAGTCTTTTTCTACACTGCTATAGAAAGAAAAATTGTTCTAGCTATACTAGTTATTTTTTTATAACATTTTAAAAATTATCAATTTTACTTGTTAATTTAAGGGTTCCCACACTGTACGTATTTCATCATTACGTTTTAATTTTTTTTCCCCTGCTTATAAAAGCCTTTACAATTATATAAATACAATGGATTTCTAGCATTTGAAGGTAATTGAAATTTCTTTTTTGTAATTTTGAAAAAAGGAAAAACACAAAAAACTTATCTTTTACTACTCCTAATATACCACATAATAATGAACAACCTCAAACTGTTCATTCTCGATCAGTTTCTTATATACCATATAATTCTAAACAACCATTTCAAAATGTTTGTTCTCAATTGGTTCCTTATGATAACTATAATCCTCAACAAATATCTCATACTTTTCGTTTTCAACCATATATCACTAATGACCCTAAAAAAGCACAACTATCTCAAAATGTTCATTCTTAATTGGTTCCTTATAATGACTATAATCCTCAACAAACACCTTATACTTTTTGTTTTCAACCATATAATACCGACCCTAAACAACCACAACCATCTCAAAATGTTCGTTCTTAATCGGTTCCTTATAATGACTATAATCCTCAACAAACACCTCATACTTTTTGTTTTCAACCATCTAATACACCATATAATTCCGCTTATTCTCAGCAAATGCCCAATAATGTCTCTCAACAAACACCTCATACTTTTCGTCCTCAATTGGTTCTAATATACTATATAATTCCGTTTATGATTATGATTTATCAGATCCATCGGAAAGTTTTTAAGTGTACAAAGCATTTTCTTCAAAATAAGTGAAAAAAGTTGCCAACAACAAACATTTCAACAACACTCTCGCCAACCCTCTCGTCGATAATCTTATCAATAATCATATCAACCTTCTCAAGCACTTCTACCTTCTCATTATGAATCCCAGTCTTGTCATTTATCACTAGATAACGATGGAAATTGTTCCTCACCTAATCTAGTTGGATCATATGAAAGATCAACCAATCAAGATCTACCACGTAATCATGATGGTATAATATATAGGCCTTTTTTTTTGTTTTTGTTGTTCTTTGAATGGAAACTCCTTTTTTTTTTTATTAATGAGAAACTTTTTTTTTTTATAAAACAAAAAAAAAAAAACAAAACCATTATCACTACTGCTACCGCCAAGAATTTGGAAGGCTTTACACCCAAAATCAGCAACTGTACTTATTACTCAAACGGCTCACTAAAGATGTTCAAGAAATAAAAACTGAACTAAAGAGAAAGCGAAAGGAGCAAGAGAATGAACTCTCCCCTCAAGTGATGGACGTAAGTGAATTTCTTTCTAAATATATATTTTTTTTATATCGAATATATTCATTGTAAATGTTTGTTTTGTTTTTTTTTATTTTAAAGGAGATATACAATGGCGTTGTAAAGCAGTTATTTCTGAACCATATTTACCTGAACTAGAGTGTCCTGAAGGAGGCGTTAAAGAATTACCTCGAGGAAAAACTTTATGCAAAGTATGAGTTTAAACCAGTATACAAAACATTTTCACAGTGAATGGTGTAGTGCGGTACATCATTAATCGATAATATTTTTTTTTAATATTGTTATTTTATCGATTACTAATGATAACAATTAATATTTGTATCTTTTCATTATGATATTATTAATTGCTATTTTAATTATTTTAACTTAATAAATTTGTGATAATAGCTTTGCAAAAATGAAGAATTATCAAGGTACAGCTATAGATGCTGGTGAAATTAAATCAGAGTGGTGAAATGATTTCACCATTTCACCAATCACCAATTGGTAATGGTGAAACTGGTGTAACTGATGAATTGGTGTAATTGGTATAATTGGTGAAATGGTGAATTGGTGAATAGTGAATTGGTAAATTGGTGAAATGGTGAATTTCTAGAGTCTGGAATTATTTCAGCCTGGAATTCGGTTAGGTTTTTGTTCAAGTTTTTACATTTTATATTTTTATAGGCACACTTTGAGGCCAAAACTATTAACCGTTTATAGACTAAGCAAATTCACCATTTCACCATTTCACCAATTCACTGTTTCACCAATTCACCAATTCACCAGTAATTCACTATTTTACCAATTCATGTTTACCAATTCAATTCACCGTTTCACCAATTCAACAATTCACCAATTTCACCAATTTCACCAATTCACCAATTCACCAATTTCACCAATTCACCAAAATAAAATTTTGGTGTAATTCTGGTGAAACTATTTCACCATTTCACCTAGTGAAATAGTTTAATTTCACCAGCATCTATAGGTGCAGCGTTACAGTTGGCAATATGAACAGTTTTTGGCTCAGAATGGTTGCCCTTCTTGAAAAGCAATACCGAGGTTCCATAATTGTAAAATGGAAAAAAAATCCAAAAATAGCTAAGTGCCATTGTTTATTGTTTGAAACAAACAGTGAAAATATGTTTTGGATCTCTGCGATAGCAAGGGCTGCATTTTTGGAAGTTGCAGTTCCTACTCTAACAAGCGAACACTGCACTTTTGTACTAGCAGTATGCGACATATTCTTAAATCCAAAATCCAAGAGTATTACATATTATGAGATATCTTGTATATATTTGCCATTTTCTTTATTTCTTTTATCGTACAATATTTTAAACAAACTAATGTTTTAATAAATATAGAACGATTTTAATAATGGTGGTCTGTCGTATAATTCGTCTGAAATGATTATGAACAATAAATCAGAGGTTCGGCACCCTCTGATTTACGGCAAAATACTCCCGAATTAGAATCTAGGGAATCTAGGGTATCTAGGCTTCTTCTCAGGGTCTTTCGCAGGAAGAAATGGATGATTTGTTTGGGATTGATAATTATGCTGATTAGTTTAGTTTTAATTAGTCATATTCGTTGTATATAATTTAGTGATATGTATTTCTTTTTAATTAATAAAATTTAAAATGCATTTGTCTGCATTATAAAAGCAATATTTGATATTAATATCAATTTATTAAATAAGATTAATAAGTATAGAGTATAATAGTATTGATATTGGTACAATTAGAAAAAATTGATTAGAATCATTATTCGTTATTAAACGATGCTAATTGTGATTTTTAAATCTGATATCTATTGATTATTACCGATTATTATTTTAATTGACAATCATCGTCATGGGGTAGAGGTTGGACCCATGAACCCCTTATCTGAATATCCATACGGTTAACTATATATCCAGGTGTTACTAATGCCTTACAGATAGTAACCATTATCTGTCAGTTTGAAATGGATAACCTAATGGATATCCACGGGTATCTATCATAATCAATTGATATCTGTGTAATGGTTATTTCTAGGTAGCACAATATTATTTATAGTAATCTTTAATATTAAAATAAATTCTATGTAAAAAACATTTTGTTCAATTTTTTTAAAGTTTTATTATTATTGCTTGATGAGATGATTTTATTTACACAAAAGGAAGAACATATGGGAATTCTGTTCGCTACCAATTACAGGCTCTATAACATACCTATTGGGATATCTAGACTTCAAAGGAATATTTTCATTCAAAACTAACCATTTGCCTTATAATAAATTACATATTTATGGCTACAAGAAAATATGCCATGACCCAGTAAAACTGATCTATATGTAGCCAAAGAAAAATCATATAGCTGTACTGAGAATCAGTTAAATAGTGTTATGTAATGACATGTGTACTGTTACTTACCCGTAGGCTCTTACACTGCTATTACAGCTGCGGAGCCTAATCACAACATGAGGTTCTTGTACTGCTATCATAGCTACAAAGCCTAATCTAATCACAACATGGGGTTCTTGTACTGCTATCGTAGCTATGGAACCCAATCACCAATATGAGATTTTTGTGTTGCTATTGCAGCTGCAGAGCCTAATGACGACATAGCCATAGAGTCTGATTACCAAATATAGGTCCCTACACTAGTATCATAACCATAGTGCCTAATCACCAAACATGAGGTCCTTGCACTGCTACTGTAGCCATAAAGCTAATCATTATCATGACCTTGCTATTGTAGCTATAGTGCCTAATGACCAATATAAGATTCTTGCATTGCTCTTAGTTTATGAGTTACTAGGTTAAGGGTAGGATTATAGAGCCAGTTTCATTACAAGACAAGCGATAGAGCAATGCGAAAGAAAGATAAATACTAACCAAAGGTCTTAAATACCTCGTATTAGCAATAAAACAATCTCATTTTGCATTACCGATTATATATTCAGAAATTTCTTGCTTCTTTTATGGGTTCTCTAATGATTATAGTAATTCATATTTCAACTACACAAAACATATAAAAACTATACATAAAAGTTAAACCGACAAGTTAAGTATATGATCACATAAAGTCATTTGATTTCATAATAATAGTCACTTGTCACTTCGTGACAAGCTCCTCATCTTTAGAGGAGTGACAAAAATCAGGTGATTTTTTAGGGGGGAGGGGAGTAAAAAAAGTTGAAATTATATATAAGAACCTGATTATATATATATTAAGAAAAAGGGTGGGGGTAGGGATTGGAACCGCCTAAAATTTTTCTTAATCGTTTAATCGTTTAACCGTTTAATTTGGCCGGTATTAAAATAATTCGGGCCTACGACCAATATAATTCTGCTTGGAACTATAGAACAATTTTTAAATGGTTAAACGGTTCCAATTCCTAGAGGAAGGTAGACCTCTGATAAAAAATAATCAGGTGATTAATGACACGGCCCTTACTGATTTAATACTTTAATTAATTTATATTCATTTTATTTTAAAAGTTTTTTTTAACTGCACATTAAAGTAACACCTAATGAAGCGTTGGCAATTTAAATATATGATAGATTACATTTTGGATTTGCTAAAGTTACTCTTTGAATACTGCATCCAATCAGCAATTATTGTACTTGACTTGTAATATCACAGGTTTTCTGGTTTATCCGGTTTTTGTATGATTTTTGGATATCCGGAAGGTTATCCAGTTATCTGTAGGGTTTATCTGGATATTCGCAAACTAAAACTGACGGTTATCCAGATGTTATCAGCAAATTTTATATATAGATATATATCGATTACTAACTGGTAAGATATATATCGATACCCATTACCCCTGCTGATTTCTATCGATAGTGATAGTAATCGATATATATTGATATTAATCGATATATCTGATATGATATCAATTAATAATTATTATATTCATATAATCATTCTTTTTGAACATTTTACAGGTTTTTGCAAGTTTTCACAAGTTTTCGCAATTTAATTATAAATTTTTTTTATTTATTATTATTATAATATTTTAATTTATTAAATATACAATATTCACAAGTTTTCGCTATTTAATATAAAATTTTATTTTTTTATTATATATTATATATTTTTTTTTTTTTTTTTGTGTATTAAGGTGAGTTATATATTATATTTTAAATATTATATATATTATATATTATTAAAAAAAAATGGAAAAAAAAAATAAATCCAAAAAAAAACGAAACCAAAAAAAATTAAAAAAAATGAAAACAAAAAAAATAAACTATTATATTCTTTATATTCTCTCATATTCGCTTATATTCGCTTATATTCGCTACTTCTTGCAAAGTGCCAGAAAGTTAGGTTGTTTTCTTGCAAAGTTCTGAAAAAAGTAAGGAATAAATAAAATAAAATAAAATAAAAAAATAAGTAAAAAAAAACAAAAAACAAACCTGAAAAAATAACAAAAAAAACAAACCTGAAAAAAAATAACCTATTATATTTTGCTTATATTCGCTTATATTCAATTATATTTGTTCATATTCGTGACTTCTTGCAAATTACCAGAGATGTTAGAATTGGTGTTCTTGTAAAGTGCTGGAAAGTTAAGTCGTTTTCTTGCAATGTTTCAAAAGAAGTAAAGAATAAATAAAATAAAATAAAGTTAAAAAAATAAGTAAAAAAAAAAGAAAACAAACAAAAACAAAAATGTAAGCAAACTAAATAAAAAATAAACAAAGCCCCAAATCTCCATTTCGAGTTTGGGTTTTGCAATTTAGAAATCGTCGAAGGTTTTCACAAAGTACCGGAATAAAATAAATTAATAAAAATAAAAAAAACAAAAACAAAAAACATGAAACGAAAAAATAAATAAAAAGAAACCTTGCAAAAACTGCGAAAACTTGCGAAAACTTGCATTCTTGAACTTTTGAAATTGCTAGAAAAAGTAGTTATGTGTTCTTGCAAAGTGTCGAAAGGCTGAGTTAGCTTGCACTAAGTACCAAAAAGTTACTGGATTTCTTGCAAAGTGCTAGTGGTAAAGTATAGAAATAAAATAAAAAAATTAAAAAATAAAAAAAAACAAAACAAAACAAAACAAAACTAAACGAACCTAAATAAAACCAAAAAAAAAACAAAAGAAAAACAAAAAACAATGTAAAATTAATAGAAGATCTAAATTATAAACAAAAGAAAAAACAAAGATCTAATCTGATCTTGTAGTACAATCATCAAAAATCATCAAACATTTCGAAAATATTAGTCAAATGCGTTTTGATATGATCCAGGTTACAGATCGTCCTAAAATATTTCGAATATATTCAAAATATTAAAAAGAAAAAAGAAAGAGAAAAAAAAGAGAAGAAAAAAAGAAAAAGGAAGAGATGAGTAAAAGGGAAAGAGGAGTAAAAGGGTAAGGGAAAAAGGAGAGGGGGTAAAAATCGTTCAAAACTAGTGTTCCGCAGACCCGATCTGAGATCTGGATCTGATCCGGATCCGTACTCGTCGGATCCCAAAAATCAAGGATCCAGATTCGGTTTGTTGAATTCGAATATAAAGACCTGAAAAGATCCGAAAAGATCCAATCTTTCATATGTAAAGAGTTCTTCGGATCCAGTCAGGATCCGGATCTGTATATTTAAACAATAATTTGAATCTATACTTGGACCTGATTTGAAATTTCAAATCGGATTTGGATTTTTAAAAATATCTGTCTGATCCGATCCATGCGGAAAACTATTCAAAACGGCTTTTTTTTTTTTTAAGTTTTTTTTTTATTTTGTGGAATATATTTTTATGATCTAGGTTATGTTACGGATTAGATAGGCATAGGAAATTTTTTAAAATTTTTTTTTGTTTTTTTTTTTTTTTTTTTTTTTTATTTGGTGATTCGGGTTAAAATTTTTATGACACGGTCAAAACACTATGTAATCGCTAAGATCTGCTAATCATCATATATCGTTTTAAATAATTATGATTATAATCAATTTATAGATATATAACGATTTAATATAAAAAATGATATATATCGATTATAGATATATATCGATTTTATCCAATTAATCAATATATAACGATATTTTAATTGATATATAACGATATTTTATAATCGATATAAAACGATTAAGTGCTATATATTGATCAATATCTATGTATAAAATTTTCTGATGTTGGGAGTGAGAAATCACTCAATCCTAAACTCACTGAGGTTAAAGAAAGAGACATAGAGAGAAAGAAGCAGAAAAAGTAAGAGCAGATAGAATCTGTAAATAAGATAGTCGAGAATTCAATGTTAAGTCAAATAATGGGTTCACATATAGCAAGTTGGTGGATACAAAAGTAGGATTTTATGTTTTGTATTTGTTTTCATTTTGTTTTAAAGGTAGCTAAGAACCTGAACATGTTTTCAAAAAGATATATGAGGAAGGTTATATATAGTTTTGGGGCTATCAAACATTAGTGCAACAACTGTACCTGGGCACTAGTAGAGTAAGCCAGGTATTAGCCTATATTACAGTTAGCTTTGTGTTTATGTAAATTTATTTATTTAAACTGCTAATAAAGTAGAGCATGGTTGTAAAGTTTTAAAAAAAAAAAGCTTAGAATTATACTAAATATCTAGGTTTTTTAATATATACTATAATTAGTATATATGAGAAAGTCAATAGAAATAAAACAAATTTACAAATTTATTTAATAAATTTGTTCTATTTTTAAGGGTGTGACAACCTAGAGAAGTGGCCAGGTTGTCACCCCCAAGCAGCAGGTCGACGGTTCAAATCCCACTGGCGACGATAACGAAAATTAGGCCTGTGTTGCGGTAACTGTGGCTCAACATCGGTTGGGTGAAAAACCTGTAATCTTGGTTCTACCATTTTGAATGGAAGCTCTCGGGCGCAATAGTGTTTGTTACACTGAAAAATCCAAGGAACCAGAAAACAGAAACCCATTTGGGAAGACCCAAGTAAGGAGGTAGATTAGGATCTCCGACGGTGCTATTATAAATAAGGTTGGTACTGGGATCTGAACGAACCTTACAAGGGCAAGAGATGTACCTCGTGATTCGAATATCGGACCGTGCGGCAGTGTTGTACATGGGACAGTTGGGACATAAGTTGGGACATTTTGGGACATTTTGGGACAATTTTTTAAATTGAAATTACTTAAAATTTTATTAAGATAATCTAATTTAATTTTTTTAAAAATGAGTTCAGCATCTAGAAAAATATATAATCATGTATTTTTTTAAATTAAATTATTAATTATTAAGACTTGGAACATAGTTGGGACACTTGGGACACTGGGACGTTGGGACGTTGGGACATAGCAAAAAAAGGCTAGGACAGTGAAAATGTACAACACTGCCGTGCGGTACTGAAAATCCAGGGGCATAAAACGACGAAATGGGACGAAGTTGCTCGACTGGTACTGGATGCCTGCGGGGTAAATTAGCCCTAAGACTGTTTGTGTAAGTTAATTGGTGGATTCGTATATTTAGATCAGAGTTTTGAATAGGCAATACCCATAGTGGGTTGCAGGTATAGCAGCTAGTGTAGAACCTGCAGGCGGACTACTTAAATTAGGCACCAAAAGTGCATGTGTGACTAGTTGTATCCTCGTCTTTGTACACAACCATTAATTAATAAAGTGGCCCAATAAGCCGAGCAAGGCTACAGTCTAAACTTAAAAAAAAAAAAATTTGTTCTATTTTTATTGACTTTCTTTTATATGTGTAATAACTGTTATAATTTGTAATATTAGCTAAATATTTTGATATCAAGTTTGTATTTAATTGTGCCAAGCACTATCTTTTTTTTTAGATTTGACCAAAAGGATTATAAATATGCACTTTTAATATTTTTGTTTTGATATTTTTATTGGGTGAAAATTAATTATCCAATGTTTTTGTAACTTTAAATAATTATCTTGTAGAATTTTGTATAGTATATTTTGATAACATATCCAAGTTTTTTTTAAAAAAGATCAATTACAGAGAGTACATTTATTTTTCAATATCAAGAAAACAATAATATTTTGTAAATTTCGTTAAATCTTCATATAGAGAAGCAATTGTATATTTTATCAAAAATGTGCTATATTGCTTTTTAAAAATTTTACAAAGATTTACCAAGCATAACATTTTTATTCTTTAATTCTTAGTTTTTCTAAAAGTATTAATTTATATAAATTGCCTTCTTTAGATTACAAAATAATGAATAGATATCTTTCAAGAGGCTTTTTTACTTTTAGAAAGCCTTTTATGACTGTTTTATACAATTTCTTGCATTGTAATCACACTAACTATATTAATTGCTTAGATAACAACAAAATTCTTGTATATTTGCATGGTTATTATAACCATCGCCTAGAAAAATGCTAGCCTAGATGCATTATATATTTCAATTATCTTCAAAATGAAATTAAAAAAATGTTGATCCACTAAAGTTAAGTTTGACAGATGCATTAAATAAAAAAGATTTTAATGATAAAAGTGCAATCAAGGATGTTTTGAGTTTAGATGATACTGATATAGCAATGGATAATGTATCGATAATGAATAATTTATAAGAACAAGCAAAAAAAACATTTTTTGAATTGTAAAAAAAAAATTTTTTTTTATTATTAATAATAAAAAATTGGATGTTTTATATATTTAATAGTACATCTTTACCCAACGATCACTTGGACCAAATTTCTAAAAAAAGTTTTTTGTTGGAGCGTGGGTAGAAGTACACAGGACCTACGGTTTCTACAAAGGTTAACTATTGCTGCTATCTAGGGACTCCTTTGATATATTCGGCATGCAAGCCAAAAGCATTTTGGTACAAGATAACTGGCAGGAGGTAGCGCCCTTGTATAAAAAATTTTGGTGAAGTTATTATTTCCGCTCTGTCGACAAAGTAACCTGTGACTATATAACGGGGAACAGCAAAAAAATGAGTTTTCCAACAACACTCTCCTGTAGATTTCTTACAAGTGATTCCTTTGTATTATCTTTTTCGCCTTCCTGCCTTTCTTCCAAAATTTTCGATAAAAAGTGGGGATTTGGTTTGCCCCCTCCAAAAGATTGGCAGTTTACTTTTCCAAATTCGGATGGACCCAGTAGAATGCAACCACATAACGTGTTTGTTTATGAATACGGTTTCGGTGCTACTCCATATGACGTGCTCAATCGATATGGTATAGGGATATTCGAGATTGGTTGTATAGTCGGAAGAAGATATTAATTAAGGCGTGGCTTTACAGTAGAGATATACAATAGTTGCATTTGTTATATAATTTTTATTCAACCTGCCACGGGTTATAATAGTGTTTTCCCTTTTCTTTTTTCCATTGGTTTTTGTTTCCTTTTCGTTAGACTAGCCTTCGTGCTTTACCATGTGGTTTTTTTTCTTTTTTTGTTTTCCTCTTCCTTTTTTTCTTTTTTGTTTGTTTTTCTTTTTGTATCTCTCGTTTTCTTGGCTTTTGATATTTTTTTTTATGTTTACCCCCTCTCCTTATTTTGTCCTTAGTAAATTCCTTGTTAGTTAAAGGAATATAAGAAGAAGCCATTATGGTGTGGCACTTAGGCTAGTTTAACATAGCCTCTAGTTTTTAGACTTGTCTTCAAATTAGTGCGGCAGGTTGTACTTGGGCACCTTTTACGGCAGCCGGGTAATGTCAGATTTGCAAATTAGGAGTAAACAAGTGTATTATGTAGCAATATACTTAGTATCTTGATAAAATACTGGCGAAACTGCCTAAGTGAAAAAAAAAAAAAAAAAAATAGTACATCTTTATTACATATTAAAAAGAATTGTCTCACTATAATAAATTAATAAGATTATACAACTACGATTTCGTTTAATAAATTTTATATGTACAGTTTCAGTTCTTGTGCCCTTAGTGAAATGCTACATTTATACCAATTAAATATACCGGATCCGAACACTACGCGCAAGGTTGAAATTACAAATTTCGGTCTGAATTAAGCAGGTATTTCGCAGATCAGTATGGTATAGGTGAGCAGATCCGTATAGAAATAAGCTTAATCCGGGCCAAGATTCGAAATAATGCCCGTGCCCGCTATTTCGAGATTTTACGGTAAAATTAAAATTTTTATATATGCTAATTTTTCCAAGTAAATCAGATTTTAGTATTTAAAATAATTAAATTATACGTAAAAATTTTAAATTTCAATTGTTTTTTTCTATACTCTGTTATAATTTCTATTCCTCCAGGAAATAAATAATACAAATTTTTTTATATATTGTATGTTTTTGTAATTTTCAATGTACTACATTTCGTATATAAGATAAATAATAAAATTATAACTTTTTTTTATAAAAATATACCCAGTACAGTATTAATTATTATTTATTGTAGTTGATTTTTGAAATATAGCAAATTTCATTAAATTTTATTAAATTACATAATATATATTAAAATTTTTTAATTAAAACTGTAAAATGCTAGCGATCGGATTGTTAATCATATGCAATATTTTAATAAACCAAAATATATTAATAATCTAATATAAAATTTTACTAACCCTGTTAATTAAAACGAATTACATAATAAACCATTTAAAATTATTATAAACTTATAAATTTTGCAGAATGCCCTTTTATAGACACTATATATCAAAGCTACATTTCACCGCATCGCATCTAATAGTCTCATAACAAAGTCTCGCCTATAATATAAAAATTTTTTTAACATAAACATGATAATCACAGATAAAAATCAAAAATGAAAATAGAAAAATTACCAAGACAGCAGCGAACCAATGAGCAACCGACCGTTACGGTTTCAAACACACTTACTTCATCTTCAAGGGTCGGATTTACTTCCTGTAAATAAAAAAATAAGCATTAATTAAAATAGGCACCGAAATCATCTGTTTTATATGATCATGTGATTTTTTGCCCTAATATTTTTGTCACGAGATTACGCAAAAAAAACATAACATGGTCATACAAACAATAACATCAATACGAAAATAACAGGAAAATTTTTTTGTCAAAATTAATGTCACACATGTGCTGCGTAGCAGCATATGGATGTAACTTTTATTCCGATGAAAAAATGACCAGTTATTTGTCATCGTATGACCAATAGCTTATAATTACGTACCATTATGTCAACAGAGACAAGAAGACCAGTTTCATTAATTGCTTCACAGATGTAATGACCTTCTCTAAAGGTCAATCCACCACGCACAGGAGTACCTATAATCAAGAAATATAAAGAATGTGTAAATAATCCGAAAAATGCATCTTAATGAAAATGGAGAATATTGCATATATTACCAGTACTCGGAGCAACCGTTGGATCTAGTCCATCGACATCAAAACTAAGGTGGATAGGACGATCTCTGTCGGGATTCACGGCATCAAGGGCCATCTCCACAACTTTGCCAATACCATACTTATCTACATGGTACATAGAAAAAGCTTTGATCCCATATTTCTTTAAAATCTCCTTTTCCGGTGGATCAACATCTCGTAATCCAATATATACAAGTCTATCGGGTCGGAGTCGAGGCTTCAACCATGAGAATTCAGGTATTTCCTCATTTATTAATCCGTCAACTGCTAACAGGAAGGATACAGGACAACCATGTAAATTGCCAGATTCGGTAGATTCAGGAGTGTTGATATCCTATTCATTGTTATTTGGGACAAAAGAAGGCAAAAATTGGTGTAAAAATAATCGAGAATCATATATACCGTAAATTCTCAAAATAAAGGACATGAGCGTATTTCGATTTATGGCCCGAATTAAGCTTAATTTTAGGGCAAACTTCGAAATTACACTCCTGGGCGTTATTTTGAGAAAATTAAATCGAAGACACATTCATACCGCATGTGCATCTATCCAGATAAGGCAAGCATCAGGATAAGCAGCAAAGGTGCCAGAAACCGTACCGAGCGCAAGACTATGATCACCTCCAAGAGTAAGTGCCAGGTGACCTTTTTTAAGATGTGATTCTACGGATTCAGCAACTGCCTTAGTTACCCGCGACACATATCGAGGTTTTTTGAGTTTCCCTATATTAGGATCCTCAGCTGGTTTAAATTCGGTGAATTTGTGGTGGCCATCGAATTCCACGGACCATCCCATTTCTACAATTTGATCTATCAAACCATATTCGATCATTTTTATCGGACCTTCGTCCACGCCTTCCTTGGGCTTTTTTGAATATCGAAATAGCATTATTAATAGAGAATAAAACTTTTGTTTAAATAGTTAAACCTTTGAAGCGAATAACTCACTTGTCCGCCGCTAAAAGGGCAGCCAACAATTCCGACTGTTTTATCTTTGATATATTTGTAAGTTGTCATCATGAAAAGAACAATTGAATATAAGTTCGTACAGTACCTTTTTTTTTTTTTGAATATTTATATCGGGAGTATCGGGAGGTCATCTGAACTGCATAGCAAATCTCTATATCATTCAGGAAGATCCCCAAAATTTCTTGTCAGAATGCATCGGAATCTTGTCGGCAGGGCCGGAAATGATCAATTTTGCCCAGGATCACGTAACGTTAAGTGAAAAGTGCCAGCTGATAATTTTTGCTAACCACTTGGGCTAAACGCCGACCTAAATCCGACCAGGAATTTTGGGGATTGCCCTGTAAAAATCATATCGATATAAACCATTTATTATTGTAATACATTAGATCTGACTTTCGACTAAATTAGTAAAGTACAAACAAAAAGTGCCCCAGATAAAGGGTCATCTGCATATAGACATTGCTCACGTTTTGTAGTATGACGCCGAAAAAGTCATATGTTCCTATTGTTCATGGTGCTCCGTGACTGCTCCGTGTATAGGTTGCCCAATTTGGTAAATAAATTATGCACACACACAACAATATGCCGAATTTTTTATTAATCGCATCAACCAGTTAAAAATTAAACGTCCCTAGCTCTCCCACAAAAAATTGTTCACCCCCTGTAATATTGGCCAATCGAATTTCAGGATCAGGTGTAACGTAAAATTCGAAACGAAACCACCTTTTTACAAAAAACCAAAAATAGCTTTAAATTTTAATTAGGAAACCACCTTCTGCGGCCTAATTAAAAGTGTTCCTTGTGAAATTTTACTAATAGAGCATTCTAACCCTGCGTTATACTCACCCTAACCCCAAATATAACGCGTTTTTTAGGTTTATACGCAACTTTTTACTTAGAAAATAAAAAACGGTTGTTTTGACTATCACGTTACACCTGATCTTAAATTTGATTGGCTGGGTGAACAATTTTTTGTAGGAGAGCTACCTAAGTCTAAAAATTACCAGTTTAGCTTAATTGGATTGCTTCGGGGCTTTGAAATGTTAAGTCTATTAAACCTGTTTTCTGAACTCATGACTTTATTAAGGAGACTCCACATGTTTTAACTATGTAAATTCCAGTGTTGATACGGGTTTAACGGTAAGGTCAATCTTGAACAGCAATTTTTTGACCAATATGACCAATCCGATTTAAAGTAGGTCAAATTATTTATATATATGGGAAATATCAAGAATTATTAAGAGGTAAATCGCGGTTGAAGGGTATAAAAAAGAGTAAATTTCCTAGCAAAAATTCTTTTTCATAGTGCTGGAATGTAGCTAGTTTGCAATGAAAAATATTCTACTAATAAAAGTTGTATAACTAGCTATTCCGGTTCTAATGGTGGTAGAATTGTTGAACTCTGATTATTATATCACATAACTACATGAGTTTTACTTAATTGTCAGAAATTTTCGGCATTCCATCATTTTATAAAAAGTAATAATAATTTTTCGCCGATTTTCACTATAAGTATTATACTCTTCTATTTACCACTTAAATAATTCAATTTTGTGTTCGGTCCGAGTCCCTGTCAATTTCCGAGAGGCACAGTTTTAATTTTACTCGGTCCCGAGTCAAATTTGAAACCGGGTCCTAATTTAATCTGTACCGCATACGCATTATGCATCACACAAAGTTGCATAATTTGGGCCATTTCGCATAATAATTCGCATAATATGAGTGCTCTAGTTTGTGGTCAATCAAATTGCTCAAAATAGAATAAAAAGCAAGAGTTTGAAACCGATGTATTTTTCACTAGTTAAAACTGGCTTAATTGGTTAGCATATGAAAAATAGAACCGGTTCTAAACTCTATATAGATAGGACAAATAACCAATCACAGCACTTTAAATAATTTTTTTTGATCAATTTTAAGCAGTCTATGTACTTAGTGTTCTGCAAAAGATCAGGATCTGGTCTGGGATCCGTTCTGGTTCGTTGATAGGCCAAGTTCAAACCCTTGATTTATCAGAATCAATATGGGTTCGGACCTATACAAAGATCCACCTGGATAATACCCAGTTTGGTCTTATTAGATTGTTAATTGGCTAATTTCAGAGTTTTCTTTTTTTTAATAAATTAAATTAAAAAATAAAAAAAAAATTTAATTAAATACTAAATTTTTTTGGTTAATGAAAAATCATTTGGCTAATTTTTATCAAGTGTTCCAGAATTTATGAAAACAGCTGTAATCATTTTTTTTTTTTTAGCAAGAACACTAGGGCTTTGTTAACTATTGCTATTGCTATAGTATCTATAAATTTTGAAATTTCATAGATTTGGACCAGACTAAAGCTGCTGGTGAAACTAAACTGTAATGGTGCACTGATTTTCACCAATCACCAATTACCAATCACCAATAAGCATTGGTGAAACTGGTGAAACTGGTGATACTGGTGAAACTGGTAATACTGGCTAT
The DNA here is from genome assembly GCA_003550325.1 of Gigaspora rosea. NCBI lineage: Eukaryota > Fungi > Glomeromycota > Glomeromycetes > Diversisporales > Gigasporaceae > Gigaspora > Gigaspora rosea. The sequence continues at coordinate 95,958 of QKWP01001627.1, forward strand.
ACTAGTGAAACTGGTGATACTGGTAAAACTAGTGATACTGGTGAAACTGGTGATACTGGTGATACTGGTAAAACTAGTAAAACTGGTGAAACTGGTGAAAATAGTAATGCCGGTAAAACTAGTAATACTGGTAAAATTGATGAAACTGATAAATTAATAAAACTAGTAATACTAAGAATGCTGGTGATATCGGTAATACTAGTGATGCCAGTGATACTGATAATGCTAGTAAAAATAGTGGTACTAGTAAAATTAGCAATACTGTAAACTAATAATACTGATAATAAAATTTAGATTATATAATTTTAAACAGTTTTTTACTAATAAATTTCAATCATACATTTTAATTAAAAAAATTATTTAAATCAAAGTTAATTTTTTGAAAAATTTTAAACATAACAGTATTACCATTTCATCAGTATCACCAGTATCACTAGTATCACCAATTTCACCAATTTCACCATTTTATCAGTATTACCAGTATCACCAGTATTACCAGTTTCACCAGTATTACTAATATTACCAATTTTGCCAATACTACCAGTTTCACCAGTATCACTAGTATCACCATATCACTATATCACCTAGTTTTATCTAGGGATGGTAAAGTCAGTCCAGGTCCGGTCTTGGTTCTAGGACCTTTAGGTCCTGTCACAAGGACCCCTGGACTAAGTCCTCAAATGATAAGTCCTAGGACCTAGGTTAGTCTAGGTTTAGTTCCGAACTTGGTCCAAAAACTAGTCCAAGGACCAGTCCCAGGACCTAGATCAGGCTAGGTCCAAAACTAGTCCAAGAACCAGTCCCAGGACCTAGGTCAGACTCGGTCCAAAAACCAGTCCAAGAATCAGTCCCAGAACCTAGGTCGACTAGGTTCGGTTCAGGACTTGGTCCAAGAATCAGTCCCGAGACATAAATTAGACTAGAGCAAGGACGATGATTTGTTGTTGCGACTAAGACTATGTAATAATATGCGTAGCAAAAAATATTTGTGATTTAATGTACATTGTGAAAGTGGTGACTATCGGGTTGACACATAAAACTTCTACTAAACACCACTATCTAACTACAACAATTCTATGTTCGTCAAGACTCCCAAACCTTGAGATGGAATGCAATTTATATCGACGTCAAGGGGATTTGATTGTTCGATAAATACGGTTAATCAATTTATGTATAAAATAAGGCAAGTACTATGAATATGGGTCTTTGACTTTCTTTCTCTTTCTCACGATATTTATTTAAAATGATAATTACAGAGACAAAAGAAAATATGATTTATTGTATGTAAACTCAAGAGATACGATAGAACTACTGAAGCTGAAGTTAATACTTCTACTCATATGATTTCGAAGTTTGAAACTCAACCAGTTAATTCTTTATTGCCTCGATAAGGTGGGTCTTTTATACTTTTTAGACCTCTATTGAATATATGATAGCGCCTTACTTATTTTATGTTTATCACTATGTTCGAAATGAACATATGTACAAAATGTACATAAGTTCAAAATGTACATATGTACAAAATGTATATATGTATATATGTTCAAAATGACATCGTATTGGCCCCTCATGATAACTCTTGTTGAACTTCATTATGCTTTTAAACTTGGTAATAAAATAAATAATGAATAATAAAAAAAAATGGCAGGGACGCCCGGAGCCTTTCACAACGTATGTATTTTCTGTTATTAGCTGTTTTTAAGAAAAATTATGCAGCTTTCTGTGGTCGTCAACTGGGCTAGAGAATTCAAAGCCACCATTCATATGACGATATATAATTATGTTTTGTAATACAGTAACAAATAGTGGATTAACTGAAAATTTCACAGTATATTAACTTGAACTTTATTACTGAGTTAAAGTCAAATAACGCCTTTAATCTTTGAAACTTTTACAATACAATAACCATTTTGTAGAATAAAAAAACCAAATTTCCAACAAAAATATAATTTCTACCAAAGATTGAAATTTAACCTAAAATAAATGTAACTATTTAATTTCATAAAAAAAAAAATGAAAAAATGAAACTATTTGATTTCATAAAAAAAAAAAAAAAAAAAATTAACACCTGATCTTCGTTAATTTTAGATATTTAATACTATTCACGATGTCTAAAGTCACCTTTTCACTTCTGTTAGGATGTTTTTTAATCGGATTTAACCTATTCAATTGCAAATTATAATTAGAAAACAAGAAATATGTTTATTTTTACTATTACTAACCATCGGTAAAATCTCATTTTCAATACAGCTTTTAGAACAAAGAGATGCCCTTGATATTTCTGGATTAAGACGATTTTGGGTCTTTGATATGGTATTTCTTGCTACTGAAAAAGCCTGCTCACAGGCTACGCTAGTCGCCTGGATTGACAAATAATCCCTTGCTATACATGCTAATGTTGGAAACTCTTTTGCATGTACTTACCACCATAATAAAGGCGTAACATCTTCAGCACAAAGTAAAGCCAAGTATCGTTTTAGCTCATCAGTGGGCTTTTGTTTTATTTCAGAAATTTGCCCTGTGTGGCGTCGTTTAAGCGCATGAAGTATTGACGAGTAGTATCAACATCTTTTGTAACATGAGGTGGCAGGTAAGTTGATTCGTTTGATGTAAAATATTGACCAAATATTTCTCTAATTTTATTAATTGCATTAGAGGTTTGTTGTCTGACTTCAAATAGTGAAAGCTTCGTTTGGGGTCAAGAATAGTTGCAATAGTTGTTGCATTACAATTATATCCTTATATTCGCCAATTTTTTCATTAATTGAGCCAGCTAATACGTATTGACTAGTTTCATCACTTTTTATATAATTATCAAGATATTCTTGAATGCTGCCAAATACCAATCGAACATCTGCAATTGTTGGATATAAAGATGCGGATAATAATTTTGTAGCCTTTTCTAATGGTTCCATTAAGGTAAGTATCTCCTAATTCCAAATATTTAAATTAATATTATAATATAAAATAAGACTATACAAACTTAATAAATTTATTTTTATAACTAGAGTTTGGAGCCAGATTCGATCTTCAGATTTAAATTTGATTTTTTTTGGATTTTATTTAAATTCATCGTAAAGGTAAAAAAAAAAAACTTGTAAAAGAAAGTTAGGCTTAGCCTGAGTATGAAACTCTTTACGGCATCACTAATTTATCAGCAACAGTTTACAAAAATTTGCCGTTTGCAAAAAAGTTTTCACCATGACCCCTCATAAACCTAATTCTGCTCTGCGAAAATGCGCCCAAGTAGTTTTAAGCAATGAAATGAAAGTAACTGTTTTCATCTCTAGCAAAGGACATAACCTTCAAGAATTCTCTTAACATTCTTATTCAAGGAGATGGAGCTAGTTTTGTTCTTAAGTGATTGAATATTTTTTACTGCATGTATTATATACATGTATACAATAACGCTCTATTCACCTAGGCATAACTGGATATCATCGAATAAATTCTGAATCGAAAAACAAGATCTGGATCCAAACTCTATTTATATCATAGCTAAGTCAAATTTTGACTATATTTACTATCTTGGGTTCTTAGATTGTTTTAAATTTTTATGTTATGAAGACCAAAAAATTAACTTTGTATAATTTATATTAATTTAACATATTTTATCTTTATTTTTATCCATTCTTCTGCCGTAGGCATTAAATTTTGAATTTCGTGGTTGTTAACAGCTAATATTCGCAAAGCAGTTTTCATTCGATCCAATTTTTTTAGCATATAGTATGTGCTGTTCTATCTCGTTTCAATGTCTAATTCTGGCTTCAAGTAGTCTAACTTCTGCACAGTACATAGATCCCTTAATTCGTCACATAGCCTCGTTGATACTTTAATCTTTGACATTAATGCACAGACATTAGCAATTTCTTTTCCAATAATCTCTAACCCATAACGTGCAGCTAGATTTAATATATGTGCAGTGCATCTATAGTGATGAAAGCTTTGATTATCCAATTCCATTAGTAAGCTATTTGTCAAGATCCGTCCACAAACTAGCATGGTGGATTCATTATCAGTAGTAAGGGCCAATGTTTTATCCAGGAGATTAAATTCTACTAAGACTCTATTAATTTCATTTGCTATATTTACTCCTGTATAACGCATATTAAAGGGAACAATATCCAACAAAAATCGATAAAACTTCCATTGATGATCTATATAATGAACAGTAATTTCAAGGAAAGCTTCATGATTAATAGTTGATGTTCACATATCAGTTGTTAAAGAAACTTTGCCAGGAATTCTACGTAAAATATTAATTATATTTGCTCTCTGTTCATTAAAGTAACTAATGACCATATCTTTAATTTGATGACGATCAGGAACTATATAACGTATATTAAACAGATTGATCATTTCAATAAATTTTTTATTTCCAACGATGCTAAATGGTTGTTGGTCTACAATAATCCAGGTGATTAAGGCAGTATCACAGTTTTTTTTTTGCTTCTCTGGCCATGGATCAGCACAAGTAAATGCTAACTTTGATTGGTGAGATTTAATTTTTAGAATTTTAATATTATGTTGGCTAGTCAAATGTCTTTCTAAACTTGAGTTTCCAGTTTTTTCTGAAAATTTCGTATTGCATTTTTTGTATATTGGGTTATTAGGTTCTTTAGCTTTATATTCAAAATAAGACCACAAGGATGATGGTTTTTTTGTATTGTTAGCCAAGGTTGATGAAGTTGAAGCTGAATTAGTCTCTAACTCTGGGGAGAACGATGCATTATATATTTCATTTTCATTATAATCATAATTATCAGTGTTTTCAAAATCTATAGTAATAGATGAGTCAGGATTAGGGTTTTGCAAACCCGGCACATATCTATGCAAAAAGAGGGCATTTAAGGCATGGGCATAACTTGACTTTAAATTTTAGGGCACCGGCACGGGCCTTACATAGGCATTGGCATAAGTATTGGCATTAGTATTGGTGCCTGGCACTGTGCCAATAGTGTTAGGTATATTACATATTTATACGATCAATTAATAAAATCAATTTTACAATCATTTATTAAAATAATTGTTGCACGTATATATTATTATATAAATATGTAAATCAATAGCATTATTTTAAGAATTATTTTATATAATTTTAAAAAAAATAATATAATAAAATATTATTTTGCTTCAGGTAAATCTTCAAGCGGACTAGATTTTTTTTGACTTTCTTTTAACCACGAGTGCATAAGTATTATGCTAGATACTGTGTTTTCATTAAGATTAGCTCTGTCATTTGTAACTGTAAAACCAGCACGAGAAAAAGCTCTTTCGCTAGCAACACTAGAAGGTTGCATACTAAGAAGTCATGGGCCATCTGACCAAGAATAGGAAATCGTTTTGATAATAATTTCCAACTAAGTAATCCATTATTTTCCAAATTAGTTTCTATATCATTATTTTCATTTTCAAAGTTTCAAGAGGTTCTCGCTCATATAAATCCAACTCATATTCAAGAGTATTAATATGATGTTTTTTTGCAATTCGCAAAAATACATCATATGTTGTATGATCTTCAGTTTTTTTTCTGAATTTGAAGAAATTGAACATGTATACTTTGTTTCATACAAAAGTATTTTTTGTCGAACATTATTAATATATTGCTCAGCTTTACTTTCAGAATATCCTCCAATTTCTAATAGGGTTGCTTTTAAATGTTCCATTTTATATCTTGGATCAAGAATGTGAGCGATTAAAACATGATTCGATATTTTACTCCAATATTTTTGAAATTTTTTTTCATTAAATTTACAGCATTGCTATTATGTTTAATATTATTAATATGTTATTCGATTTCTAATATTATTGTTAATGCTTCTGAAATCGAATTCGACAGACCTTTTGAAAGAATTGTTGTTGCAATCTCAAATGGTTTAAGAAATTTACAAATTGATTCCAATTCTAATAGCTCATTAGTTTCTAAACAGGGTGGCATTGACAATTCTTTTAACTGCATTTCTTCAACTGCAGGATGTAATATAATATATCTTTCGAACATATCTAAAACAGAGTTCCAACGAGTCTCAATCTCTAAAATTGGTCATAAGAAATCTATTCCAACAACTTTACAATATGACTCCAATAATTCTAAACGTCCATTAGCTAAAGGATTCACTAGATACTTCATAATTTTAGGTACTTTTTGCCGAAGCTTATTAATTTCTACCAATCTTGCATTTACAATGAGATTAAGGATATGGCACATGCATCCAATAGATATAAGATCTACATTAGACAACTCTTCCTGAAGCATTCGAATAACTGCTTTATTTGTTGTTGTGTTGTCCATAGTAAGTGAAAAGATCTTATCATTAATGCTATAATTATTTAAAGTATTAATTATCACTGATTTAATTTCTTTTGCTGTCTGACCAGATCTTTGAAAACTTAATAGAATATTAACAATATTCCAGTTGTCACTTATCCAAGAGCCTGTAACAACTATATAGTGGCATCAATGGGCTGTTAAATGCTATCCATTACATGTTAATGAAATCTGACCTGGCATTTTTGCCATAACATCTTTAATAAAATTAAATCTGATTTCATAAATGCTTCCTGAAAGATGACGAGATATTGTTGTTGGATGAGGAACTTTATATATATCCGTTACATAATGCAGCTTGTTTACCATTCTATGAAATAATGGATTATTAAGAATGTTGAAAGAAATTCCAGTACCAACAACTAAATCAATTATTGAGTTGTCTACATCTTCTTTTGTAACAGGTTTAACAAAATTGAACTTGATATCCTGAGTTATACATGAAGTAGTATGTTTTTTTAAATGTGATTTACTAGTATTAATTGAATATCATTTCTTATTGCAATGCTTGCACTGACAAACAACTTGATTTTCATGCAATACTTCAGTCCAATGATTTTTTGTAATATATGTCTCAGCATTAGTACTTAATCTGTAATATTATCCTTTGATGAGATACTTGAAGTAGAATTATCCGAATATGTTGTTAAATCTTCCATTGGTAAAATACAAAGTTGGAATATAAAAATAAAGTATAAACATGAAAAACAAGTGCATCTTTTTATTTGAAAAAAAATTTTTAATAATATAATATTCATGTAGCGTCATTCATTGAATTGCAGCATAAATTTTGAAATTAATTTATTGTTAACTATAATGACGCTAAGAGAAAATTAAACATCAGGCTTTTAAGTTCATTATTTATTGCTTACTAATAAAAGCTCGAAATCATGACGCAGTAAAATCAATTATAATCTTTACGCAATAGTTAGAAAGACTTATTCAGAAATTAAGTATATTAAACAATAAATATGAATATCATTCAATTTTATTGTTATTTTAGCTAGTCAATTTAATCTATTAAACAGGTTAAAAAGCATTTTTTGATTTTAATTTTTTTAAAATCTTTTATATATCAGAACAAACTCAAATAGCAATTCCCTCTTAGAGTGAAATAGAAGCGAAAATAAAAAAAAAACAAATTTATAACATCGATATATTTATATTTCATAAACAATTCAGTAAAAATTAAGTTTTGAACTTTCGTTAGGTGGCTTAATTATATATATATATAAATATGAGTTATAGTGTGGTTAATAATTAAATAAAAGATAGTAGATCCTAGTAAAGGAAAAAAATCGAATATGATTTAAAATAAATGATAAACTGTAAAGTGTCAGGAATACTCAGATCAATCTAAATTAACCTATCTATCAAATGTATTTTTATACACGTAATACACGCACTGGCACTGCTCGGGCACAACAAAAAAAAAGATGGCAGGCACTTAGGGCACTATTATTTTGCTCGGCATAGTGCCAACAGTGCCTGGCATAGTGCCATTTGTGCTCGGCACGTTTACTTGCAGAACCCTAGTCAGGATCAATGATAATAGATAAGTCAGGATCCATTACGAAAGATAGATTGTGAATAGTCACAGAAAGCAAACTGCTTGCGGTTTTTGATTAAAGATTTAAATATTTTTTTTGATTTTACTTAATTAATACTATCATTAAAATTTACAGGCTTTATACAACATCGGGAAATTAAAAACATTAATAATCTGTAGTGATCTTCAAATTTATCGAATAAGTGCAGAATCTTGTTTAAAAAATTGCAAAGATCTTCAAAATTTAGATTTTTGTAATTCTTCGCAGATTTTTTGCCCAAAATCTGTGCAAATTTTTAAAAAGTATAAACTTCGCAGATTTTTTGCCCAAAATCTGTGCAAATTTTTAAAAAGTATAAACTTCGCAGATTATGCCTATTATAATCTGCGATAATCTTCAAAATCATGAGAAAAACAATAAACAAAACAAAACGATAAATAATAGGGGAATTTACAAATAAGGGCCCAAAAATGCAAAATAATTACAAATAGGGGCCCAAAATGAAAATAATTACAGATAAAGGCCTGTTATTTGAAAATTATTACAAATAAGGGCCCAAAATAATAAGTAAACCATCTTTGGCTCCTAATTGAAAGTTGTAGAGCCCATTTTTCTGATTCTAATGGTAGTTAAATCATCAAAATCGGCCCGGTGGGTCCCAAGATACTTGAAAGAACACAAAGATCAGCAAATTTACTGTTACACAACCTATTTATTTTTCTTTATATACGTTTTGAAAAGATTTTTTATAATAGCGAAAAAGTTTACCAATAAAGTAATAAAACACATTTTAAGAAACTAGCATTTTTTTTGAGCCAAAGAACAAGTTTACTTAAGAGCCCAAAACCAATTGTAATAATAAAATTCTGCGTAAATCGACGGCTTATAGTACTTTGTGTAACAGTGAATTTGCCGATCCTTATGTTCTTTTCTTTGATCCCAAGTATCTTGGGATCCACCAGGCCGATTTTAATGATTTAACTATCATTAGAATCAGAAAAATGGGCTCTACAACTTTCAATTAGGAGCCAAAGATGGTTTACTTATTATTTTGGGCCC
>QKWP01001628.1:0-25604 GCA_003550325.1 Gigaspora rosea
AAGACTTACTAGGCCGATTTTAATGAATTTTTAATATTAAATCCACAAATTCTAGCTCTACAACTTTAATTAGAAGCTAAAAAGAGATTAACTTAATAAAAAAAATAATTTTACTATAGACAACATCAGATTGTTGCTTTATTATGATGTTTATATTAAACTTATCCCACAATTTTACTATGTGAATACATACATTGATGGGCAAATCACGAATTAATCATTAAAATAATAGTTTTAAAAATAAATATAAATATAATAAAATTTATATTTACAATCTATATAAATAATTAGTTATTAAAAACTATTAATAAAATATAACTAAATAAAGTTTATACTTACCATCTAATAATGATTAGCAAAATTTAAATATATTAATTAGTAATTAAAGAAAATAAGTTATAAAGATTTAATTATTAAATAAGTTATTAAAATATAATAAATTTTATACTAACAGCAACCTAATAATTATTAATAAAAAAATATATTAGTTATTAAAATATTAATAAAAATAAAAGGATTTTGATAAATTTAGCAGGTTGCGATATCACAGATTAATATTTAAAAAAAATCAAAATGATTATTAGTTAGGGTTAGGGTCCGAACTAGTATTAATATTAGATTAGAGAGTACTATATATATGCAAATTAAGTGCTAAAAACTTTTAATTAGAAGCCCAAGACTAGTTTATAATGAAATTTCAACTTATTTAAAAATTTTTTGTAAATTTTATAATTTTTTGTTCGTTTTGTTATACAAGATCCTGTGATCTAATTGGCCAATCATATTAACCTATGATATAGCAGCCTGCGATATTTAATAACCTCCAAATAAATATTGACTATTGAAATATAATTTGAAATGTTTATACTAACTGTCTAATGATTATTAATAAAAAATATATTAATTATTAAAAAATTTACTATTGAAATTTTTGTTGATTTGTATAATAATATAACCTATGCAAAAACTCAAAATGAAATTATAAATTAGGATATTGTAACTAGCTATTATCTTTTTAGTAAAGCACTTAAGAAAAAGTATGATTATTATAAAAAAAATAATCCTAAACTTATAGCTCAGATATTAGTTAATAAAAAGTTAGATTGCAACTCCCAAACTTTGTTAATAATAATTTACTTCAAAAGAAAAAAGAAAGGGCACAAAAAACTTATGAATTATTTACTGAAATTGGGGTGATAAGTTCAGCTTATTAAATCAATTACAGCTTCATTGATTTCAAAATTAAGTCAAAATGAAATTGATGCTATATTAGTTTATTTTTTACAAAAATAATTTTTTACTTACTGTGCCTTATATTATGTGATGTTGTGACCTTGGGTCACATTAATGTTATTATAAGTTTGCTTCTGTGTTTTTTTTTTTGTACTTGGTAAAATAGTAATACAAAATACAAATAAAAACAAAAAATATAAAAAATATAACTTGAACTCTTTTTTAGCAGATTTTTGAATGTTCATAGCCAAAGATCTTTAAACCTCTTGTTGTGTTACCTTTTTTTGGTGCAATTAGTTCAAAAATTTGTTCTTAGTTTTTAAATAATATGTTGGTTTAATCATAATTATAATTATAATTCTAATCATAATTCTAATCATAAAGTAACAGTAATAGTATATTACTAAATTTTTACTTCAAATTTTTTTAAAAAAATGTTAAATTAATAAAAACTTTACCTTTATAAGTGTTTTCCTTTATGTTTATTAGTAAGTATTCTAATTTTTTCATTTTTGTTATTTTTTTAGTCAGATTTTCTGCTAGTCAGATAAATTGATAAAGGGAGTGACAAAAATTAGATGATTTTTTAGGGGGAGATGGTAAAAAATGTTGAAATTATATATATGAATCTGACTATATATATATTAAGGAAGAGAAAGAGAAATGAATAGGCCTTTGATAAAAATAATCAGGTGATTAATGACACAGCTCTATCGTATAAAGAAAGAGTAATTTTTATTATTTGCTGTTTTACTTCGATTTATTTTTATTAAGAATTATTAATTATTAAAAATATATATATATATATTTATTTTTAGCTTGCTTGTGAGCAGTATTAAGAAATTTCATTCTTATGAATTTTTTGAAAATAGATTAGAGGCTGAAATATTTATTGTTATATTATCTTATTTTTTCTTTTATATTTTCTATATAGAATTACCATAAAAGTATGAATTATACAGATATTTCAATGGTGCTTATTTTTTATTAATGAGTAAATAATCCAGCTTTGCATTGATCTTGGTTAAACAAATATGTATGTGGTTTAATCCAAATAGTATCCATATTGATTTATAGCATTCTTACACAAGATAAATAATTTATTTATTTTTGGTATTATATGTTCTATGGTAATAATGCATTATTTTTAGATTCCTCCAATAGAATAGAATAGCTACATTTTAAATTTTTTTTGCATTTTATGCAGCTAGTAATGCAATCTGGATTATATAGATTGGGCAGTAATGTAAACTATACAAAATCAATATCCATATCTATACAAATTTGATTTGTAATTTGCAATTAGAAAATAGTTAACTACTAAAGCTATATGGATTATAATCTGTATAGCTTTAATAGTTAACTATATAGTAGCTATAGTTTTTGTAGTTAACTATAGTTATTTGTAGTTTGAGTAGTTAACTACAATTAACTATAGTTTGAATAGTTAACTACAATTAGCTATTCAAACTAATAGTTAATTGTAGTTAACTATTCAAAGTAGCTACAATTAACTATAGTTTGAGTAGTTAACTATAAGATTTGGGTATATGATAAAAAATAATAAAATTTTTTTTATTAGAATTAATGTTACTTTTATATGCTGTGTAGCAGCACATAAGCAGCATTAACTCTGATAAAAAAAATTTTCTGTTATTTTTGTATGTTAATATTAAGTTAATGTTTATATTATATTAATATGAAAATTTTTGTCATAATATTTTGTATAAATAATGATGTCATTTTATTTTAAAAATATCAAAGCAAAAAATTTTTAAATAATTATATCATATGAACAATAACTACAATTAACTATAGTTTGATAGTTAACTACTATAGTTTAAATATTAGCTATAGTTTGAGTAGTTAATTAGCAATATATATATGGATAATACATTTAAAAATTGGTAACCTTAACAATTAAATGAGTAAAAGAGTTTAATATAAAGTTCAAAATTATCTATAAGTATAAAGAATTAGTTTATACTTTATATTTACTATACAGTATTTGCATCTGTTTCATGGATACTAGAAAAAAAAATAATAGCTAGTTTTTTATTAATTTTATTTTTATTATTACTATATAATTACAAAACTTGAATTTTGAGTTCTGTTAGTTTTGTTAATTTAATTTTTATTTTAAAAATTATGTATTAGATATAATAATACAAAAATTACATTTTTGATGCACACATCAAAAATGTAAATTTAAAAATTCATATTTGTCTTTATGCCTATTTAAATTTGTACTTTTGTGTAACAAAAAAGTATATTTACTACATTGTAAATTTTTTTTGTTTATTTCTATATGTACATTACATAGATATGGGTTTATACTATATAACATATATTTCTGTAATACCCTTTTCATATCATATTACTGTATTTGAAATTAAATTTATATATATATAAATTTTTAATCTTTACACCAATTCAATCTTTTACAAGCTCAATCTTTTATTGCAATTTAATCTTTACTATTAATTTTTATGAAATATTATAGTAACAAAAGACATTTTAAGAAAAAAATTTTAGTAAGTATATTTTAGTAATAGTAAGCCCCTCCTTTTTCTTTGGGTTGCCTTTATAAGAGCACTTTTGTGAGATCTTTTTGGCATAGTGAAGGGTGTATTACATGTTCTACAAGAGTGATCTCTGTTTAGTTTGGTGTTGTTCGTAGCTCTGTAAAGAATTAACAATTTAAAGAAGTTCTTTGAATAAGGTCTACCAATTCTTGAAGAAGAATTGGTTATGTTTATTTCTTATTGTAAAAGGAACTTGGCTTCATAAGGTCTACTGATTCTAGAGAAAAAATTGTTATTTTATTCCTTATTATAAATTAGTTTACATACTAGAAATATTTACTTAATGGGTGTTTTATTAATAAATCTTATATTGTTTTTTGTTTATTAGGATAATAATGAACCACTGTCATATACAAATGATAATAATAAAAACAATTCACTATCATCTTTCCAAAATAAAAATACACCTTCAGGGAATAATAAAGAAAATTTACCACCTTCCTCATCAACCAAAACAAAAAAAATTTACAATTGATTTTTTCTGAGAATGTTAATTTACCATTATAGTAATAAAAGCTAACCACAAATTTCTTCTACCTCTTTAGTTACAAACAAATGATTGAAATATAAAAAAGGTTAGTAAGATACATAAAATAGTATTATTTTTTTATATAGCACTGATTTAATTCTTTTTTTAGAATACCAAAAAACAGTAACATATTGATAGTCTTTCAACTCTGCTAAACCAGAAAATTTTTTTAAATCACAAGAAACACATCCAATTTTCAATGGCCAACCACAAAAAAATACTAGTCCACCAATATTACTTTTTTATGATATTTTTGGAAAGTTTGTAAATAATTTTGAAAATGAAACCTTGAAAATTCCTTTAGACTTTTATATCACGGACACAAGATCTTATCAATATTGCCACTGAATATTATAAATTAGAAAGTGACTAAGCCAAAGTGCTTAAAAAGGTTCTTTCAGAAAGGTTAACCCCTATAATTGTACAACAATATAAGAGTAAAAGGGTGTGTAATGTTTAGCATTTGTAAAAATAAAGAAATCACTTGCATATTAATTATTTCTTGAAATAAAGAATGAACTTGGATTTGGTGGATGCAATTCAAACTGTTCAAAGTGCTATATATTATAGGGACTACTGAATGCAAAAATGTGTAATGTGTATTAATTTTTTTTTTTAGTATTACTGTATTTATCTATATGTTTATTTTAATACTTTTTCTACAGTCCATTAAAATAAGCAAAGGTTGTTGTGCACTGTCATTTATAATTGTTATGTCAGGGTCATGGATATGCATTTTGGGTTGCGTATTTCTAGAAAATGTGATAATTCAACCACTGACAGATTTCATCCTATTAACAATAAACATAGAAAGTTTTGATCAAATAAGAAAATTGCACGACTTTTCCAAGCATTGTACATTGCTCTATGGGCTGATACAAAAATTTCTATATGGATTTGGACGTGATCTTGAATGATCAAAAATATTTTTTTTATATTAGTAGTTATCAAACTGATGCTGACAACAAAAAAATTGTATTATTTACCTATTATTACCAGTTCAAATATGCATTGGCCTGGAAGGCTGAAATGACAAATAGTCATGTAATTGTTATAAAATACCTACAGGAATATAACACCAAAGCACATGAACTCTGTGCACAAAAAAGGCTTGTACCAGAACTTTTACATATTAGCAATTTTGAAGAACTTAGAAAGTTCCAGATAGTAATAACGGACTTTGTCCCTGGTATTATTCTAAGTAAAAAGGACAAAATAGACTTGAAGTTTTACCAGGACATTTATGAAAACATGAAATCTATTATAAATTTATTGCACGAGAAGAACTTTGTGTTTGCAAATCTTAAACCAACAAATATCCTTATGAACAATGTGAATGGAAAATAGGAAACAAAGTTAATTTCTTTTGATTAGTGCGGTGAACACCAGATTAAAAAATATCCACTAATAATTATATACCACCAGGCACAGAACTGTGAACTTTACTTGATAAAGCACATGATACGTATTTGATTGCTAAATTATAGAAGTTTTTGATATCACAATAGAAAAAGCTTTTAAGTTAGAGTCTAGAATATTCGAGGTGAAAATTCAAAATAAGGTTAAAATAATAAGACTTTTAAGGTTTATTTAATGCAACTTGTAAGGATCAGATTTTTGATAGTTTGCATTTAGAGAACTGTAAAAAAATGGCATTTATGAAAATCTAGTATATATTTGGGCCAGAGTTAAAAGTTGTATTTAGAGAGGTGTTGCATTAGAGTTGCATTTAGACATTATAACTAGGGATGTTAATCAGTTATTTGGTATCAAATCCTAACTAGTCTGGTCTAATCCTTCAAGGATCAGTAGGGATTCAATCCTTAAATTATGAAAACACAATACATTTATAAGACTTAGATCCTGAATTAAGTTATTATAACAATACAATATTAATTTAATTGGATAGACTTATTTGATAGAGTCAATTCAAGATTTGATACTGGATCCAAATGTATTATGTTTTCATGCAGTGATGGCACATTGTCATTTAAAAATAAATGACATCTTGTCATATGACAAGTCATTTTTGTCATAAAAAAATCATTTATCTTTTTATGACTATACTTGTCATTTATAGTTTATATAATAATTATTCATAATCACATTGATATTTGCATTGATACGAAGAATTTTGAAAATATATATTTAAAATCTCATTATAGTGACATCTATAAATTAAACATCACCGTTTGTTGATGAATGACTATAATATTTGATCAAATGTCTCACGAATCATAAACCATATCTCAACCATCCTAATCCAAACGCTAAATGCTTATCCGAAAGAGATTGTTAGAATGGCAACAATAAAGAGCTGTTAGGATGATTATTTAACATAACTATAAAGAGTTTTTAGAATAGTTATTTATCGCTAACTATAAAGAGCTGCTAGAATGATTATTTAACATTAATTATAAAAAAACTATTAGAATGATTATTTAATACTAATCATCAAAAGTTGTTAGAATGCTAACCATAATGAGCTGTTAGAATGATTATTTAACGCTTATCATAATAAGCTGTTGGAATAGTTGCTTGATTCGACTATTTTGATTCTCATGTACACTCACATGACTGTCACCTTCATTCGATACTATTGACATTAGAGATCTGAATTTTCAGATTAGTTTACTTCTTTTCTTTATTTGAAACTTACATCTATTTTTGTATAATTCATTAAATGTTAGTTAGTTCGTGTAAACTTGATGATTAACATAAATAGCCCCTTTCTGTAAAATCTTCATAATACGTTAACGTGTTAGCACGTTTGTGTGTTAAGGGTCACAGATTATAAACATTCTTGATAGCACATCAATGTGTTAAGTTTAGTAGTAGAGTTAAACAGTATGTTAACGTGTCAAATAACACATCAATGTGTCATATATTAAATTCAAATGTATATGTCGTGCCCCAAATGCAAATCGGCCCAGTTGTCAATCTGGCCAAATTAAAAATTAATTTAGCCCGGATATTAGGGTTAGGTTAGGGTTAGATTAGGCCAGTTTTTTATTTTGGCTATAAATATTGACATTTGGGCTGTACCAATTGACAACTGGGCCAGATTTGCATTTAGGGCACAACATATATAAATGAATGAATTTGACTTCAATAAAGAGATAGACAGATGAAGAGGGGTTCTCTCCGATTTTACTTAAGGAAAATAAAGGAAGTAAGCTAGTGTAGAGCTGAAGAGACCTTTATTCGAGTTAATCAGAAACTTATCTTCTAGTAACTATTAAAGTTAAATCGGTTAAACATATACGCTCTCCCTCCTTTAATATTTTCACTATTTTACATCTTGCTTATTATGTAATGGAAATTTGAAAAAGACGTAGATTGTTCACCTATATTTCGCAGAATATTATAACCACAATATAGAAGTTGAATTTGTTATCACTTGTATCTAAAGTTAATAATAAAACCCATCAAATATCCGTTAAATTGAATATGAAAACAGATAATGGATCCAAGCTCTACTATAATAGATTATATACTGTAAAATTGATTAAAAAATGGTTAAATCTAACCTATGATTTAATGGTAGGTCTAATATCTAGTAGTGATTTAAAAAAAAAAGGTCGATTCAAATATAGATATAAAACAAAAAAGACGATTTAAGTATAATTGAAAAAAATGAAACATGTGACACTAAAGGAGCTACTTAAATTTAATAAATATGAACTACGTTTATTATTATTAATCTATTACTCAAGAATCGCCTGAATCATTTTTCAATAAGTGAAAATTGAAAAATCACAACTGTAAAGTACTGACTCTATGATTGGTACCTGGAGCAATTCATATTATATACGAAGAATAATGCCTTTATGCTTTGGAGGATAAACTGTTAAAGTAAAACACACTGAAAACTGGCAAATTTGAATAACTAAAATGCACACCAGATACATCTCAAACCGAGAAGTATTATTAGTTACCAATCCATAGTTGTGATTTCTGTTATATCGTTTAGTTGATTAATATAATATAGTTAGTTGATAATAAATCGATTAGTATTTAACTTTTTTTAAATCGATTAGTTGAAAAGTTGCCAACTAGTAGGTTTTTCAACTAACGATTTGGAACACTAAGTCACTCTAACCAGGAATGGATACTAAACTGTAAAAAAAATGAAAAATAACATCTAGGGGCATGGTTTAAGTAATGGCCAGGATTAAGCTTAATTCAATCATAATTCGAAATTATACTTTTAGGAGTTATTTTCATATATACGGAAAGTCCAATTTAGAAATATTGAATAACTCCGATATAGATAGTATCGAATTCAGCTGATTTGATGAATTTTATGATCATCAATAATTATTTTTTGGTAATGTTTTTGATAATAGTAATACTGTCATTTATTTGTCATTTTAATGTCATTTATAAAAATATTTTTTATAACTTGTCATTTTGCAATGATTTTGTATAAAATTTTTTTATAATAAATGACATTGTCATTTTAAAATGACATATCATTTGTAGTCATTTTCATAAAAATTTTTATGACCTTGTCATTTGCTATCACTGTTTTCATGTGATTAAGAACCAAATCAGGTCCGTCTTTTTAGATTCTAGTATCAGACTGGATTGGATTCACAATTAAACATCACTAATTATAACCAGGGTATCATGTATATATATAAAACTTAAATGCTATTCACTATGGTAAAATCATAAAAAAGTTAAGCTACTGCTAAACTTATCGAGATTGCAGTTATTTAACACATTGTATATTTAAATTTTGACTTATTGCTCCATTGAAAATGCCTATCGCTATTAAGACTTATGACTTTAGAATAGTATATGCATATATATATAAGTTTCTTATTTATGTTTTAAACAAGGCCTAATTATTTACTATTATTATTCTATACTACACATACTTTAAAAACTGCTAAAAATATTGCATATATTAATATCTTTGGCATTATCTTCAATTTAGAGATGCAAACTACAATTCAAAAAGGAAATTAAAACAATATTTGATCATCGAGCGATATTATTGTAGTTTGAGGTTCAATTTGCACTTTTACCTTTAATGAACCTAACAAAAAAATTTTGTCAGCATTTTCCTTTACATATAAGGTATTTATAGGCAAATTTGCTTGGGTACAGATTCTAATAATTTTATCTAAAATTACATACTTAAAATCATATATACCAAAGTCTAATGCAGATTAAAAAAGATTGGCTAATTCTCTGCAAAAATATCGCACAAATCACATAAATTCTAGAAGACCTAAAAATTAAAATGCTATTTACAAAAAGCTTTTGAATAGAAGGTTGGTCTAGATACTCTTATGATTTATATAATTTGTCAGAAAAAGTGCATCTGCAAGCAATTTTGCTTGTAAAATAGTGAGAGATAACTTAGTATTTCATAATTGCTTAAAACATTATTAATATAAGATTGTTAGATTCATTTGACATTATTAAAATACAAAATAATAATATTTCAATCCTAAATCCAACAATCTGGATTTATCATTCAATCCAAATAAATTCAAATATCTAAACCAACTCGTATTGGTCAAAACTTAAATAATGGACCAAAAGGCATGCTTAAAAACTAGCTTTATATATAATCTCAATTCAGATTTGATAGAATCTGCATGGTCTATTAAAAATAGGATCGAAACACTAAAAAATAAAAGCCTTATATTTACTTATACTTCATAGTAAAGAATATAAAAAAGTAATACAAGTTTTGTTAATTAATATATTTCCAGAATTTTGAATTGTATGGCTTTATAATAAATAATAAATCTATAAAATAGTAAGTTAAAAAAAATTAATGAACTTGAATTTCTAATAAATATATATAAATATTTGCATAAAATTTACATGAATAAATGATTTACTTACTCTTATTATAGTAAGTAATTCATTTTATTTATAAGATTAACTACTATATATCGAGTGTTTTATTAGTAAATTTATTATATTAGGAGAATTTTATATAGACTGGATGTAAGCTTAACTTTACTATATTAAGTTTAATTAGTCTTTGCTATATCGAAAGTTTCCTATAATAAAGTGGGTTGTATTAATAAAATAAAATAGTAGGGTGTGGCGACTTAGAGAAGTTGGTAAGTTGTCACCCCCAAGTGGCAGGTCTAGGGTTCAAATCCCACTGGCGACGCTTTGGAAAAATAGACCTGTGTTACGGTAACCGTTTCTTGTCGATCAGTTGGGTATATTACCTGTAGTCCTTGGTTACCATCTCGAATGGGAGCTTTCAGGCGAAGTTGTGTCCAGTGACACAGACAAATCCAAGGAACCAGGGAAATGGAAACCCATTTGGAAAGTCCCGAGTAAGTAGGTAGCAACGATCTTTGATGATGCTACCAGAACTGGAATATCGGAAACTGAAGCTGAAGAACTGGACGATATGACCTTCGGAGAAGAGAGTCCACCAACCTGGCCGCCAGAGACGTACCGGAGGAAAAGGACCTATGTTCTGAAATTAGGTACCAGGGGAAGAAAAACCATAGTAGCACCTAATGCTAGGTAGATCAACCCTTCCGGGCCAACTAGTTTGGAAGTTTGGGGCACTCGGTGATGGACCGGTAGGAAAGTAATGGTGGGTACCGGGTCGGTATAAACCTTACAAGGGCAGAAGTAGGTAATGGTAGCGGTTAGGTACCCCCTGACTGCAAGTTGCTTGCCTTGGTGAGTGCATAAGTTACTGAAGTGTAGGTAATACCTGTGTGGGACAGGGACTGCTCTACCAAGTTTACCCGCGAGGATAAATTAGTCCTAAGGGGATGTAGGTAGCATCCGGGACTGTCTTCGACTGACTAATGTATCAGAGGGCTGTACCAGTGATTACAAGTAGGTTTGACATGCGAAGCGTTGGACCAGAGGGTTTAAATAGGCAATATCCTAGTTGGGTTGTAGATATGGCAACTAGTGTAGAACCTTCGGGCGGACTACTTAAATTAGACAACCAAAAGTTGTACGTATGGCTAGTTGTACTCTCATTCAATGTAACTCAATTGTGGGTGCACCCAAAGAGGCGCCCTTGATCCACAGGCTTGATTAAATAAACTCTCACCCAAAGCGGGAACTTTAACACAAAAAAAAATAAAATAAAATAAAATAGTAAATATTTATGAATTTGACGAGTTAACAATACTCACTACTAAATTATTAAATGAAAATATGAAATCATTATGTAATAGGTTCATGATAAAGTTTGATTAAATATTTGAGGCTTTATATTAAAAAGCCCCAAATTGTCTAATAATACATGAGTGATACTAAAAGAATCCATAATTATATTTTTAAATTTGTTTATCTATCTAACAGCCTCTAAATTAATCATTGACATGTTCGGTTCTGTATACTTTGATTATAAGATGAGTTCAATAAATCATAAATTTAATAGTCTAAAGTTTTATTTCTTTTTTTTACCAAGCAGTGTTATGTCTATATATTTATTTAATATAAGCCACATTCTACCAATAAAAACGTTGTAAAATGCATTTATTTATTAATATATCACTTAGCTATTATTAGGCTTTATTTTGTAAAAATTTATGATCTCATATTTGGACATTTTTCTTTATCAAAAGGTTGGTAACTACATCAAATTTTTCTTGAGAATTCAAAGATTTAAATATATTACTTTGAACAACTTTGATATTATTTTGTTGGAAATTTTTATCTTTTGTTAGGTTTAACTATCTTTTTAGAAGATCTTATTTTTCATTCTTAAATTTTATCTTCTACATTTATATTAATAATTGGCCAAAATCTTAATTTATTTAACTTATTAAAGAAATATTATAATTATTGGTTCAAATGCTTTATTACTATACAATGCATGACTAGCTGAATTTTTTTAAAAAATTGGCTGAAAATTAATTTGCTTTATTAAATATTACTTTTTTAAAGATCATATTGCTAATTTTTTATATACTACTAGCCTTTTGATCTAAATCTTAGCATAAGATTTTTTTATCTGTCTATATATTACAGCTTTACTTAAAAATGATCAATTTCAAATTCGAGTTTTTACCAGATTTCAACTTGTAGATTTTAATACAATGCAAGGTATGTACTTACGTACATATGTAAAGTTTCTTGTTTTGGCATTAACTAAAAATTGTTCATATTATATCTGTTCAAATATATATAACTATAATTGATTTAATACTAATTTAATAAGTTTTCAATATTCTATGTAGTCATACTATTTCTTTGTAATACAAAATCACTTATATTATGATCTAATCGATTTTGTAAAAAAAAATCGAACAATGGAAATGCTCTCTGATGAAGAGATTGAATTTGATATTATACAAAGGGTAATTATATAATATTTAAACGGATATAAAACAGTTTGATTTTTTTTCGGATTCAAAGAGCCTGTTTTGGGGCATATAACAGTGTATAAAATATGGAAAAAATTTGTGCACATGTGCATATTGGAAAAATTATTTGTGCACACTTTATAAAATTTGTATAAAAATTATGCACAATCTATATATTAATTAAAAAAATCATTGTGCACATGTGCACATCCAATTTAAAAAATTATGCACACAAAAATTGTGCACATGTGCACATTGGACACATGAATTTTATTCACTGGTATATACTTTATTCAGTTTATGCATTTGGATTCTACATGGATAAGAGTACACCTAGCTACATGTACACTTTTGGTGTCTAATTTAAGTAGTCCACCTGAAGGTTCCACACTAGATGCCATATCTATAAAACAGTTTGATATATAGTTTAATACATTATAAATTTATATTAATATGATTTAACCTATTTAAATTAGTCAAATTCTAATGAAAACGTTATAAATATCGAAAGTGATAATTAAGATATTGATGTTAAATGTAGTAAAGAAGTTGAATAAACTGTTGCTTATTTTATAACACACTTAGCTATCAAAGCTGACAATATATAATATTTGACCATTTTAGTTAAATATCCTCCAACTAGCCCACAAAATGACAAAGGGCCCTCTGGTTTTGCTACTATATATAATGTGCTTAATTTTGAAGATTATGATAATGATAGCAATCAAGTACAACATTAGCAAATTTATAGTAGTGCAATCTTTCGAAAGATCTTGTGAACATGCAAAATCTTTCGAAAGATTTCGCATATGTAATATATTTCGAAATATTTCACAATGTATTTCGAAATATTGCAGGTTTCAAAATATTTCAAAAATGTTTTCGAAAGTAAATTCGAAATATTTTTTGAGCGGACTGGCTGTGACTGGCTGGATCAGTAAATATGTAACCTGGGTCATACCAAGGATGCATTGGACTATATTTTCATAATACTTCGAATATATCTAAATTAATCTGCATATCTGTATTACAAAATCAGATTATTATTAATTAGATCTATTCACATTGTTTTTTTATTTTGTTTGTTTTTTTTACTTTCGCTTGTTTTCGCTTTTTTTTTGCTTTTGTTTTGTTTTTCTTTTTTTTATTTATTTATTTATTTTTAATTTTTTTTGTATTTTACAAGAATACTAGCTTTTTGCAAGAAAACCTACAACTTTTCGGAACTTAGTGCATGCCTACTCAGACTTCCAAAACTTTGCAAAAACACACAACAGATTTCACCCAGCAATTTCTAAATTTCCAGAAACACTACTTTAGAGAAATGGGCACAAGTTTTTGCAAGTTTTTGCAAGTTTTGCAAGTTTTTTGCAATTTTTACAAGGTTTCACTTTTATTATTTTTTCATTTCATGTTTTTTGTTTTTGTTTTTTTTATTTTATTTTTTTATTAATTTATTTTATTTTGACACTTTGAGAAAACAAAACCCTTCCTTCCGAGCACTGTGCAAGAAAACCTACCCAGACTTTTTCGGCACTTTGCGACTTTTTTAGCATTTTGCAAGAACATTAATATGGCTTTCGAATTTCTGAATTTGCAAGAACACGAAACTCTTATTTTAGAGGAATGAAGATTTGGGGCTTCGTTTATTTTTTTTATTAGTTTGCTTACATTTTTTGTTTTTTACATTTGTTTTTTTTTTATAGTCTGGTGCAAAAAGATTTGCACATCAAAAAACCGCATATAAAAAAAAATTTATTAAGCAAACTCAGGGTTTTTTTATTTAAACAATATTAACATGTATTCGGAAATACAAAAAAATAAAATTTAGACTAAATTTATTCATTATCTTCAGAATCATCAATATCATCAATTTCGTCTTCAATTAAATGTACAGTTTCATCAAACCCACAATATTCTTTGGCAAATTTAAGCGTTTTTCGCCAAAATCCTAATATAACTTGTGAATTAATTTTTTTTTAAATGCATCTAAAAGCATATTATGAACAAACAAAAGGTTTGCCTTTGGACCTGAACTTGCAACTTCGCCTTTTACAACGGCCCAAATACCCTCAATTGGCTGAAGTTCACAGTAGTAGAGTGGAGTATAAAGAACTTGATGATTGTATTGTTTGGCTATTTCGACACACATAAATGGTACCTTCTCTTTGTTCTTTTGAACTAAGTCCAGGAGCTCAGGTCTTCGTCAGTCACTAGAAAAAGAAATATTGTGAGCGGTTAACCAGTCAATCATTTCTTGTTTTCTTGTGCTTGATGTTGGTATACTTTCAACCCGTCGTTTGTGATAGCTTGCCCCATCCATATGAATATTTACTGGCCCATACATTTCATAAAGCATTTTACAGTGATTTAAAAAAAGGTCTTCAAAAATCTCTGCATTGAAGTTCCCATGATAATATACTTGATTAGGTGCAATATTGGTATCTTTAATGGCATCAGGAATATCGTTCAATTCTTTAGCATTATTTTTTTTCGTCCACGGTTTCCAGCAGGTTTAATTGTTGGATCCCAAATATGGACAGAGTTTGGAACAAGTTCACCATGTAATTTGTTAGTACTGCCATTCTGAAACACTATAATTGCTCCAAAAATTACTACCAACGGACCATGCCCAGGACTTAAAACGATATCTTGATGGGGAACCCATGTATTATGTGAAATATAATGTAAGTGAAATATGACTCATCAAGAAAAACCTCAGAACGATGTAGAACATTATTTTCGGTTTCTAAATTTGCAAAACGGAAATGAAGATAATGGCAACAGAATGCAACATTATTTGGAGATTTATGAAGAATATTTCTTCATTCCTCCTGGCCAAAATAATAGCCCAAGAGATGTAAAACCCGAAGAAGTTTCCATTTAGAAAATAAATATCCATGCTCAGAAAGAAACTGGCATAAAATAGGTGCAGAAAGTGGTTCCCCCATTTTGTTGTCATTAAGAATTTTTGTGCGCAAAAGCTTAATGATATCTTTGTTGAGTTGAAATTTAGGGTGCTCAAGATTTTTTTGCAGTGTGAAAGTACCGTCGTTGCGCTTGTTCGAGTCTGCTACTACAGCCCCAACTGCTCTCTCAGAAATACCCGATATATCAGCAACTCGCTTGCGTAATGTAAGCTTTTGTTGATCATTTTCTACAGACTTTGCTTCTGAAAAATAATTGTGAACGTTGATTATCATTAATTTTTCGTTTTCTGTCAGTGGTGCTCCATTTCGATTTAAGAAAGAAGGATTCATTGTATGGAGAAAAAATTGATACTGCGGGTACGTTTGGTTACACTTTACTAAATATATAAATTTCAGACTGCAATGCATAATTGTACAAATTTTTTTTGGCTGTAAATCATACCCATGTTTGGTAATGTGCAAATCTTTTTGCACCGGACCATACTTATTTTTTAATTTTTATTTTATTTTTATTTATTCCTGACTTTTTCAAAACTTTGCGACTTTTTCAGCACTTTACAAAATTTCTTCAGCAATTTGTAAAAACACCAACACTTTTGAAAAATGTTTTTTTTATTTTTTTCACTTCTTTACTATTTTTAGGAGGTATTTAGAAAAAAAGAGTGAAACGAAGGTATAACCAAACCAAAAAAAATAGCCAAAGCAAAGACAATAGAAAACAAAAAAGCAAAGACAATAAAAAACAAAGAAGTGAAGATAATAGCTAACTTTGGGGTGAGCAAAAATAAGTGTGTAGGGCTAGTTTTTTGTATATAGTAATAGAATTAAATGCGAAGAAGTGCGAAAGTAGTTAAAATAATATGTAATAATGTAAAAATAATACTGTAAAAAATGTATAATAATTAAAATATAATATATAATGTAATATGTATAATATATAATAATAATAAATTAAAAAATAATAATAAATAAAAATATAAAATTTAATAATGCGAAAATTTTAAAATTTTTGTAAATATGCGAAATATTGTGAAATATTGTGAAAAGCTGCAGATTTATGCGATAATATGTGAAATATTACCTCCTGCGACCCCTGAAATAAGATAATTAGATAGGGTTTGCATTGTTTTATTTGGTCTATTTTGCAATATTGCACAATATATTTTGCATTATTTCGCAATATTTCGCAATATGTTCCGAAATATTTCGAAAAAAATATATACCAAAATCTTTCGAATGATTGCGGCTTTTTCGAAAAATTTCACGTCAATCGCAATTCTTTCGAAAGATTTCGGTATGCAATTTCTTTTGAAAGATTTCGCATATTTATTTTGCTAATGAAAGTACAGCACAGATTCAAGAAAATTTAAAAAAAGAGCATATGCTGTATTTTATGATGCAAGTATAATAATTTTAATAAATAAATAAATAAATTTATATATATATTTTAATATTAATTTATATATATATATTTAGATTTAGTATAGTTTAGGTACTGGCAGCCAAACAAAAGTAAAATGCCCCTTTTTGGTGATATTTACATAACAAAAACCAGAGAAAGTGTCAAGGTATTACAATTTGTCCTCATATCAACAATCAACTTAGATTGGCAAATACTGTAATATTGATTTTAACTCAGATATTTTTAACAGAAATAAAAATGGATTATCAAATAGATCAATTTATACAAATACACTTGTGCTTGTATAATTTTTTATAATTTGAATATAAATACAGTTAAACCTCTCTAAATGCATATCATTGGAACCAAACTTTTCTAGGTATGCATTAAGAAAACAATAAGAAAAAATGCATTTATAGAGATTTGGTATATATTTGGGCCAGAAAACTGATATGCACTTAGGTAAATGCATTTAGAGAGGTTCAACTGTATATTATAAATTATTTTAACAATATTAATATTTATCTTATTTTAGATTTTATCTTGCAATAACCAAAAAATTATGTCCAAAAACCTTGTCTAATGGTTCATCATGCACTAGTTTACCAGTTTTAAGAAAAATTAAACAAAATAATTTAGTACAATATAGAATGAATCAAAATCAGCACAATAATTATATATCACAAATATTACAATGTAAAGATGTTATTTTATTGGATGTAGTTCTTGGTCTAATGGTGATAATTGGCATCGATTTATTCCAATACCTGAGTTATGTGATGTCAACCTTGTTCGACGTCTTCTAAATGAAAAAACACTTGATCAATCATCAATTGAAGATCAATATAATACGATTTTGCCTAATACTACTCAAAAAAAATTTTGTTGTAAGTATATTAATATGCTTAAATAAAAAAAAATTAATACTTATTTTTAATAAATTTATATAAGCATTTTTTCATCTTGATAAGAATAACTGACCATTTGAAGCACAATTAGAAAATATACTATGTGAAGTTAAATTTTATTGATTTACATCTGTTAATTTGTTAAAGTGTCCTTTTGTAGTATTAGTTTGTATAGAAGAACATAATCATCCACCTCTTTCACTACATCATGTGCTAGAAGCTATTCAAACTCGTCTTAAAACTTTAATTGAAAATGCCTCAAATAATTTAGAACATGTTACCTATGAAAATTAATATCAGAGACTCTGGGTCGAATAGCTCAGTGGTTAGCGCTCCAGGGTCATATTCGCAAGGTCGCCAGTTCGAGTCTAGTGGATACAAAAACCACGCTAGGACCACGAATAGCAAGGATCTATGATGAGGAACTGCACTGCCCTTCTACTTACGGATACGGTACTACAGCTACAAGAGCTGTATGACATAGCTACCTTGGTCATACGGCACCCAGAAAAGGGAAAATCCAACAAGAAACGTCGTAAACATAAGGATAA
The DNA here is from genome assembly GCA_003550325.1 of Gigaspora rosea. NCBI lineage: Eukaryota > Fungi > Glomeromycota > Glomeromycetes > Diversisporales > Gigasporaceae > Gigaspora > Gigaspora rosea. The sequence continues at coordinate 18,460 of QKWP01001628.1, forward strand.
TCCACTATAAAATAGGAAATAGGAAAATTGCGTGCTAGGAACACCTGACGACGCTATACTGCCAAAAATGGAAGTAGCTCCCAGGGTAGAGGAAAAATGACCTATCTATAAAGCGATCTGGCAGAAATTGACTTCCTTAAAGCTACCTAAGATCCGAGAGGTATGGGGCACCGACATGGTGGACTGGCTAGAATCCGATGTGATAAACAGACATTAGAGGAGGATATAGCTTAGTTAGGAAAATCTCCCCTATATGTAATTTAATGTAAGATCTTTGAAAATTTGAATAAAGAGCGCCACCCATGCCCCTAGCAATAGAACTAGAGTTGAACAAAAAAAAAATTAATATCAGGTATATATATATGTTATTTTATATACTTAAATAGAAATTATCTCAAAAAACATATAAATCAGAAAATTTAATAGTACCCAATAAGTACAAACTCTAATTTTAAATACAGGTTTATTTTTATACATAGTAGTAAAAATTTTATACTGTATTATTAAAATTATATATACAATTTTCTTTAATTAAGAAAATTTGTTTAAAAGTTATTTTGGAAACGATCTATTAATAGAAGTTCATGCTTCTTTAAACAATTTGGATCATCTTCGCTATCTTGTTTCTCAAGTTCATAATTCAATCCATCCACATGAACAAGGTATATTAGGCTTAGTCTATGCATTTTCTTCTAATTTAGACAATATTCAAGAATATGTCCAAAAAATTGGTATGTAATAAATAATATCTAAGCTTTAATACATAAGAGAAGCATTATTCTTAGAAAAATACTAAATATAGCAACAAATAATATATATAACATATATGTATAATATATCTGATATACTAATATTCTATATAATATATATTCAGAAAAACTCTTTCTGACGATCACTTGAACCAAATTACCAACGGAAGAAAAACAAGAAGTTTTTTGTTGGAGAGTTGTCTATACTTAATGTATAGTAGGATAACACAGGAAAACAGTTTTTATAAAGGTCAACTAACTTTTTGGGGACTCCTTTATATATTCGACATACAAGCCAAAAGCGTACTTTTACAAGATAACTGGCAGAAGGTGGAGCCCTTGTACGAGAAATTTTGGTGAAGATTAAAGTTTTCTTCTATCGGCGAAGTTTCCTGTGGAAAAACAATGGGGAACAACAAAAAACTGAGTTTTTCTAACTACACACTCTCCTTTAAATTTTTTTCGAGTATCATCTTACTTCCCTTTGGATTTTTTTGAAATTTTCACCAAAAAGTGGGAATCCTAGCTTACCTTCTCCAAAAGATCAGCAGTGTTTACTCCTTCTGAATTGGGATAACCTGAATTGGGACCAGCACCGTCACGAGTTAATTTGGTTGCTACATACAGATAACAATGAATGACGTGGTTGGATCTGGAGGGCACGTGAAAAATTTCTTATCTTTTTTTTAGTTTCTTTTCGTTACTTGTACATATAATACATCAATAGACATTAGTCTTGGTATTATATAATTTTTATCGTTTACGCTAGACGTGTTAGCATCTAAGTAAATTTAATAATTTATATATGGTCAACTCTTCTATAATAAACTAAAGATTTTGTAAGAAAAAAAGTTTATTATAGAAAATTACTATTCTTAAGAATCTATAACACTTTTTATACTAAACTATTTTATATAGAATTTTAAATTTTAAATTTGTTACAGTATATCCATATTTAATAGTATTACTATTACTATAATATTAATTTTTATACTCTTTTAGCATTTACGTGTGCACAAATTTTTACCAATATTGCAACTGCAAATGCTTATCATCTCATGTTTAAAGCTATAATTAAAACTGTAAATGAACTCTGTAAGCAAGAAGTTCAAATTAGGCATATTCATAATAATGGTTGAAAAGTTATTCTTAGTGACTTGGATACTGCACAAGCTAAAGGTCTTTGCTTAGTGCTTGCAGATTTAGATCCAACAAAAACCTGGAAAACTCATTTGACTTATAATTTTAAGTCATGTCATGTGCACTATAAATGGAAAGTATTTAAAAATTTATTAAATCTAAATAAAAATATTTTTTGATTTTATAAAATTTTGAAATATAAGAAATCAGATATTATGATGCAAAGGATATTATAATGTATAGCCAAATAAAAGATCTCTTTAATAGTAAATCTCCTATATACTATACCAGATGTGAATTCAATAATGAAATGCAGTTTTTTTTCAAATATTTAGATAACCTGTTTTATTTGGCTATTTATATTATGTCTTTCATCAATAATATATTATCATACCAAGTGATCATAATCAAAAACATTAATTTTTTTACAAAGCCAATATTGCATTGTAATTGCTTTTTTTAGAAATATCTATTACTAAATAATATATAAAAAAGAATATCTAGTATGCTATAATACTTGGTTCTTTTTTATCTAGCTACTTAGTTTTTTTTTTTTTAAGAGACAAAATAAAAATTCTATATATAATTATATTTAATATTTAGCTATTTCTTAATCCAGCTTAACAAAATTACAAAAAATTAAATTTATATATTCTAATCTAATTATTATATTTAATTTTAAATAGAAATAGTTTTAATTACAAACTATCCAATCATTTAAAAAATTTAATGTATGAAATATTAGTAGCTGATGTAGCATACTTTTATTTAGATACAACTTTAAGTAAGGATCAGAATTATCTAGATCCAAATAATAAAATTAATACAAGAGCTGCAGCTTTACGAGAATTTTTTATAACCTTACGTAAAGAACAAATATTACCTGAGTTTATACTTGATAGACAAAGATGCTGGCGAAATAGCTGCAGTACAAGAAGCATGGTCATGGACCTGTTAAATACAACTATGTCTTTGGCATATAGAGAATGCAATTACACGTAAAATTAAAGAAACAAGATTTAGAGAAACCAATTATACACAACAAAAAGCAGAAGATGCCTATAAGATCTTTGATTTATTGATATAACTTGGCTTCCAGATAAACGTACTAATGCTATTTGCCCTGAGGAACATAAGAAATCTTTATTAAATATGATTAGAAAACATATTGTAATGCACCCTCTAATACCAGTAAAAAAAATACTTTCTAACATCATTAGAAATATATTATCAGTGCACTTTAGAAGCTTATGATTTTTGTAAACAAAAGAACTTAAAAATCTTTGAGGCTACTTATAGTGTAATTGGTATAACCCAGATAACTGGAAACTCTTTTCTAGATCTTCTTGCTCTCAAGCAATTCCTTTATCTAGGACTACTATGATAGCAGAATCTCACTGGAGAGTCTTGAAGCATGGCTATAAATATCGTTATAATAGACCAAGGCTTGATCAATTAACACATATTATAACTCAGCAGCTTGTTCCGGACATGATAAATACCTATATAAGATATAGTGATGTGCGTGAAATTCCACCTTGATGGACATCATTTAAAAAGAATTGGTATAAAGCAGTAAAACAAGATACAAATAGATCTGATGATTATTATGTTGATATCGAACAATGGATATGTTCATTTCCATCATATCTAAATAGCACTTATCTCATTTGCAAACATCTTATAGCAGTAAAATGTACATCAGATCCAACCTTTATTCCTCTTTTCACAAATACTAAGCGTAGGCATGATTATCCTTTGATATGTTTTGATAATCTGTCTCTATCAAGAATTAATAGTATAAATAGTGCTTGGAATGCGAATATAGATAACAATACAGAGTTTGTACCAGAATTTGATGATGTTAATACATTTCTTCGAATAATACTGGGCATAATATATCTGAACATGAAATTCTTGAAAAAACAAATGAAGCTGCAAATAAATACATCAAGTCTATGGAAACTGCAATTCAGCTATTAAAACAAAACAAAAACAATCAACAATTTATTGAGGCATTCGGAAAAGTAGGTAGTTCTCTAATAAAAGAGATGATTCATGCCAAGAGGTCCTCAATCAACGTACCCAGCAAAAAACTTGGCAACAATCAAATCATAATAAGCTAGCTTTTGGTTACGCTAAAATTTAGATTAAATATATAAAGATCTAATTCATTAAAGTAATGGACATATTCAATATTCAATGAGTACTTGGCCAATTTTTTGTGAATATTCAGATAATAAAGAATTACCTTATAAACGCTCATTAAATTTTATTGAATATTCGAAAAATATTCATGAATCTAAATAGCTTTGAGAATGCGAACACCGTGCAATATGAACCTCATGAACCCGAAAAGCCTATTCTAAACGTCGTGGCTAATGTATGTTCATCTAAATTAAAGCAAATATATCTAAAATCGATTTGAAATAATTTAATGCTCACGGCTAAATCAATACTAAAAAACTAAATTGGAATAATATATTCGTTAAATTATAAAATTCATACCTAAATCAATAACAAACTAAATTAACAAAAAGAAAAGCAATTTAGAGTATTAATTTGATATATCAAAAATTACTTTAAACCGTATACATAAAACCTTAATACCATACTCTTATGCTATGCAAAGCTAACTTTTTGGTTCTCATAAGACCTTAAAAATGAATCGACAACCAGTTTTTATATGTAAATAGCATAAAAAGTTTTATCACCAGCAGAAATATAGCTAATAATAATATCCGACAAAAAGCCAAGCAAGAAAGAATGGAAAGGTGCAAAAAGAAAGGAATAAAACCCTTACCAATTGTCAATCCATCCTTTATTTACCACCGAATTATTAATGAAAAAACTATAATTATCTAATAATTGATGCTTCCGCATGAATAAGTAAAGAAAGTTTACTAATTGCCAAGCAGGCCTTGTTTTTAAAATTTTGTATACCGGTAGTTGACACTCCGGATTATGAGAACCAATTCATGGACTTGGGTACCAAATTTGAATATACTAGTCAAATATTAGTTTGATCAAACCAGGATATCTCAAGGTCTGGTTATCTGATTTAATAATTTGGTGCCATTCGAATAATCTCAAAGAGAAGATTCGAAAAATACCAAAATCATTAAATCAGATTACCAGACCTTGAGATATCCTGGTTTGATCAAAACTAATATTTGACCGGTAAATTCAAATTTGGCTGACCAAACACACATTAAGGAACTTAGATTCCTAATATAAATTGAGACTTTCATAATGACAGTGTCTGAATTGCAGATTTTGAATAAAGAATGATGTGAAAGCAAATGATATCGAGTTTTCGATTAACAACAAGGCCCTTGTCTGAATTTCAGATTTGAACGTTCGCAAAATCGCGTCCCAAAATTTAATCTAAAAAAAGACTTTAAAGTTAATGATTAATAATCCTTTTGAACCTAAATTGCCGTTTTACAATGGGCTAGGTGCTATGAGAAGGGACAAATTTGACAAAAATGATATTTGCAAAATAGTAATTTTTCTCAATAGTTATCTAATCAAACTTAATAAAATTTTCTATTTTAATTCTATAAAATAATAGAATTAAAATAAAAATTTTTATCAATTTTGATTAGATAACCATTGAGAAAAATTACTGTTCGAACCTAAATCGCCGTTTTACAATGGGCTAGGTGCTATGAGAAGGGACAAATTTGACAAAAATGATATTTGCAAAATAGTAATTTTTCTCAATAGTTATCTAATCAAACTTGATAAAATTTTCTATTTTAATTCTATAATAATAGAATTAAAATAAAAATTTTTATCAATTTTGATTAGATAACCATTGAGAAAAATTACTGTTCTGCAAATATTATCTTTTGTCAAATCCGTTCCTTTTCATAGCACCTAACCTTAAATAAATAACTGTCGCTTGTCTGGGTTGATGATTTGAAAAGTCTTACGCTCACAAATTGAAATAACGCGTGTGCGAAAATAACTGATATCGATGCAAATCATAAATAAGAGGTTACTTGGATCATTACGCGTATCAATACGCATATCGGATGGAAGTTCAAATTACTGATGGTCACTATAATAACACGTGATAAAGGTAAATTATTTACAGGGACGGTGAATAATATCAATTTGATTTTGCAAAAATATCAATCGGTATGGTCAAAGATATCGATTCATATCAATATACTCATGATTGGCCAATTAAAATGCAAAATTTTGTACAACAGTTACAGATAACGTGATATAACGTGATCAGTAACTAAATTTCTTTCTTCATTTGACGTGTTTGTTGATTGTCTATTATACCGAAGCTTATCAACGGTTCAGGTTAGCAAATTTATATTGCCTGGCCCGAATTATACTTTTAATTTTGCCCAAGTGCATATTGTTACACTGCATTAACATTTGTGAAAATATCGATTTCCACATGATTTGGCCTAAAAATATCGTTTTATATATTATCGATACAAATCGATATTATTCACCGTCCCTGATTATTTATTTCTGTTTGCTGTGGTGCATATGGGTTGTGGACTAGGAAAACCCGCCTTTGACACTTTTTCAACAATTTTGAGATTTTTGATTCAAATGAAAGTGCTGGTTTTTATCTATACGTATGTTACTTTTTACCCCATGTTGATATAATAAATTATCGTGATTTTTTAACTTGAATGTAAACCAATTTTTTAACGATCGTGTTCTAAAAATAGATTTACAACCGACTCAATTAAATTAGATTGGTTAATCAGTGGTTCATAATCACATGACATTGTTTATTCAGTAATTGATATCTAAAAATAAATAAAAAATTCAGGGGTAAAATTTAGGTAACACAAACTATAATCGCCATTTTCTCAAAATGGAAACCCCCCTTCAGAGGCGGGTTTTCCTAGTCCATCACCCATATGGTTATCACAGGACCCCGGACAATTATATTTAATCTGGTATGTATGAAATGAGGTAAATTTTTTAAAAAAAATTTAAAAGGTGGTATGTAAAAAATGAGTTTTTTAGAAAAATGTGGGGGGTAAAATGAGGTAAATAAAAAAATAGTGATAGGATGTTTTATAGGTAAATTTTTACAATTTTTAAGGTAGTATGATATAATGAGGTAAATTATTATACTATTATAGAATGTAGTGCTCCTAGGTCCGGTCCGGGATCAGACCAGACTCTGACTCTAAATTTTACTAATTTCAGACTTCAGACCAGACTATGAGTCCAGTCCGGGTCTGGTCCGAAGTCTGCAGACTGGTCTGAGTC
>QKWP01001628.1:27725-120167 GCA_003550325.1 Gigaspora rosea
ACGTCTTAAACTTCAACTACTTTCGAATTTAAAAAAGAATCTAGAAAAAAGAACATTCTGGCAAGTTAGAACATCACTGAACTTCTACTAAGTGTTGTTATTGTCTGTATATAATATTTCTATTGATTACAGACCTCCTCATTACGGCATGATGCAACATGATGCAACTTGATTTCCTATAGAGACGTTCGCTACGAAGTTATTCAATTAGTGGAATAGTGCACCGATACTAGTTTTTTTCATAAGTTTTCTATGCAATATAAATACTCGTGTAATGTAGATCCCAGAAATCATCGGAATCGAATGTCCCCCATGCTCTTATGCATACCACATTATATATAATTGTCCGGGGTCCTGTTATCACGAGACTGGAACGGAGCAATCAGCTAGGTCAGGTTACACGAAATGCAAAATTTTTTAAGTCAACAAATGACGTATGCATTATTTCACGTAATGTAATGATTGTATAGTCTTTACGGGATCTTCCGTTTATCGGACTGATCTGTGTCGATCTATTCGAAAACAGCGACCCAAGAGTCGCATTAGCCCGACGAAGAATTTGAACACGCGTAAAAGAAGAAAAAAGTAAAAATACGCAAAAACTAATGTTTAAATCGATTTTGGTGCACTAATTAAAAATGACGGGAATAAAATTTTACACATATTAAACAACACTCTAACCTTATAACCTCTAACGTTAAAACCCTAACCCTAAATTTTTATTTCACGCACTTTGTTTATTTACAAAATCGGATTTTCTTTTTTGGGTTGTGTTACCCGCGCAAATAAGTAAAATGCAAAAGGTCAACTAAAGCGCAATATATGATCTACACGCTGCATAAATTACAATACAATAATTGCCGCTTTAGCCGACCTCTATAATAAGCTGATCAGACGGGTTACACAGGCAGGGCATCTACCGATCACATGGTGTTACACCAAGTATCAGCTAAAAATATCATAAATACACTCGTCACAGACTCTCTCTCACTCTCACACACAAGCAACAACAATAATAGTCAAAAATTCGCCCACCCACCTCTTCACAAAAATCAGAAACCGCCGGCTGATACTCACAAGTAACAACGCTTGTCTAGTTTCAACCTGGTCTGTTCGGCAACCCCTGTGCAATATTATTGCTAATTTCAGGGGAATTGCTACTTCTGGCTCCTGATTGAGCCACCCACCCAAACACACAGGTGCGCAAAATGTTTTCGACCAGCTACAACTTCCCGTTTCGGAAATTTCAGAAATTTCAGATTTATTTCGCCTTTAGGAGCATTTCGGTTTCGCCTTTCGGATTTTGGAAATAGATTTCGCCTGCAACACTAAGGCCAGCTGGTTCTGGAGAAGGAATTTGTTATGGACATTCTTTAATAATGCATTACTGATAAAGTCTATTTGTTAGTTATAATAATGAAAACTCCTTTGTGGTGACCAAGTAATTATAATTATAATGAAAACCCATACTTAGGAGCCAAGTAATTATAACGGGTAAAAACCCATTATCGTAGTGGCGAATTAACCCATTCATAGTGGCCAAGTAATTACAGCTATGATGAAATTTCATTATCTTAGTAGCCAAATAGAAAACCTATTATTATAGATACTCTACAACTTAAATTTTATTTATTGATAACCAATGTATTTCGATATTTTTTTTTTACTTACGAATAGAAAGAGTAGAAGTTGAATTGTTGTCATGTGAGCATATGACAGAGAATATCAGCTGTTGGCTGCGATTATTGTGAAAATTGTGAAAATTGTAATCAAAGAATAATAGTCGATTCAGAATTAGATGACTCTAATGAAGCAAATGCCCTATGAAAAAAGTGGTCCAGGTGGTGTTATGGGTTAGCACGGAGAAGTCTGTGATGGCACTAATGGCACGTGTTTAAAATGATACGTATTGGCATGTTGTGCATGTCCAGAATGGCACGTGTAAGCTTTTTATACAGAATGGCACTAGTGATACGGGTCGACCCCGGCCCAACGGCCGGGTCGATGGGCGGGTCGACCCTCAGCCTGCACTTTTGTGGGCCGGGCCGGTTGGTAAGAGAAGTGTTAGAATTGATTATCTTCTAAAGTATATTTCAGGCCAGGAATTAAATAAAAATCGGCTAGTCATTTATAATAATGTAAGTTAATTGGCTTATTAGGTGATAAACTGCAAATAGCGAATATAATCTAAGTATAATAAGAATGTTCAGAGACATAGACAATCTATCAACATGAAATACTAACATGCTGGAATTTTTCTCAAGGACAAAAAGAATAAAAATTAAATAATTCAATATTACTAGAATTCGATAAAAAACTACCTGATGGCTTTTTACACGTTTAATATAGATAAATGTTGACTGATTCTGATCAGAAAAAATTACACTAGCAAAAGGTCGGCCCGGTCGACCAGCCCGAGTTTTTTTTGGATCGGCCTCGGCCCGCGATTTTTTCATCGACCCGTATCACTAAATCGCACATATTCAGGATGACACGTATAGGCTCGTTAGTTGGAATTACACGTATTAAATGGCACGTGTATCTCGAATGGCCAATAAAATCGCAGGATCAGGTGTAATGCGAAAATTCAAAACAACCGACTTTTTTAAAAAATCCTCCGAATCTCAAAATCCCACCTATATGTTTGTTATCACCCTTCACAATTATATCATAATCTAACTAATCAAATTCACTTTTACTTATAACTTGTAAGAAATTTATGCACGTGAACTTACGTGTGCATCAACCGTGCCAAAACCCGTGAATTTTGGCTTAGTAAAGTGCAGCAAAACCCGATCCATTTACGGTCCAAAAAGTTCGGGCAGATGGTCAAATTCGGTCGTGCCAACACGGAATTCACACATGCAAACCCGGTTCTCTGGTCATTCCACAAATCATCATGCTTTTCCATAAAAACACGTGCATATCCGGATGGATTTTTTTATAGGGATGCGGATTCGTGACATTAATGAAGAAATGTGGATCCAAATCAAGAGCAGATTTTTCTAATGAGGAAAAGCATAAGTTATAATGAAGCAAGAATGGTGACTTGTATCTCCAGAATATCTTAAAAATATATAAAATACATATTAAACAATTTATAAATTAATTTTAACAAATTAACCATTTTTCATTTTTCAGGTAAAAATTGATGTAACACTTATGTTCAATGCATATTCCATAGGCAAATGGACAATGAATAACTTCTATAGCCTCAAAATTTTTACGATTTATGGATTCTTTTAAAGATTTTAGACTAAGAATAATTAAAAAAATATTTAATTAAACAAATAATCATATGAATATTTAATGATAGTTTTTAAGATAAAATATAAATACCTGGTTGAAATTTTTTTAGGTGAAGCATTTTGTTTTTGTGAAAATAAAATATCACGATTATCTATAAACTTTGTTCTACTGTAGTTTTAAAAAAACAACCACTTAATATTTCTATCACTATTCGAAGAACATGGTTAACAAAATAGGTCTTAAATTTTTTAAAGATATAATTATCGCCAATATTAACACTGAAATAGTAATCTTCATATTATTTTAACTTGTTTTGATATTTAAACTGTTGATAAATTAATATTATTTTATTCATAGGGACCTAGAGTCTATATTAATGCTTTGCTCGATGTGTATTAATAATTAATATGCTTACTGTATCCAGAGGTGATACTAATGTCATATATTGTCTTATATATAATTATATACAGCTTTAATTTCGTTATTAGTAATATTATAAATTTCTTAGTAACAATAATATCATTATATAATCGGGTGCTCAGAGAAATTGTCAATCGAAACCATATTACTGGTGTCTCAACAACTAAATCTCCTGAATTATTTGCACAATTTTCTGATTATTTAATTAAAAATTACTGGGTTGAAAGGGAATTTGAAAGGGACTTAGAAAACTTTATATGTAACCTTCACATATTGCAACATTAAAAACTTCAAATTTATGTGTTTTACTTTTACTTTTAACTTTTTAGATGACTCTTTTTAATTATGTAGATGACAAGGATATTTATTTATCTAAAATTCTATGCAAAATTGTTAGTCAAACGTTTAGTAAATGGAACATCACAATCAGAGGACGCAGAAAATAGGTTAATTTCTAAATTAAAGGTTAGCTGCAACAACATTTAGATACAATATGCATTCAAATTTAATAAATATTGATGACTTTCCTTATAGGAAATATGTGGTAATGTATTGAATAAACTTAAAATTTCAACGAATGCTTAATGACATGGGATTAAATAAAGGCTTTAATGATCAGTTCAAAAATTACTGTTCTATGAGAATTACTGTAATGAACAAGGCATTTATATTATTAAACATACAATATGATTTTTTTCTTTAATTTAAACATACTGATTTTGAATATTTTATGTACTTTAGTTGACTTTACTTGTCTTGTTTTGGATACTGATTGGGCAAATCTGCCATCAACAACAAGTTTTACTATACAAAATGAAGTAATTATAATAAAATTTCAGTATATTAGTGTATAACTTTTATTTAACATAATTATTCTTAATATTCTTTTGGTATTACTAAAATTAGTTTGAAGAATTTTTAAAAATTTCGAAACATTTTATCAAAGTAAATATACTGGACGTAAACTTAATTGGCTGTTCCATCTTTTAAAAGGTGGATTGAAAGCTAATTATTGTAAAAGTATTAAATGTGGTTATTACTTCGTGGTTCGTAATTTAAGAGTTTATAATTCTGTAATTAGTTGTAGGTTATTTTCTAGCATAAATAATCATTTATTACATTCCAGGTATAAACATAACAAATGGACATTCTCTTGTAGTACAACAAATATCTTTGAAGTATTAAAGCAGAAAACAAGATTTAGATGATTGTGTCTTGACCAATACTCAAAAAACTCTCATCACAACCAAAGTACTTAAACTTATAAATGATACTAAAGTTGGTGATCCTTCATCATGTTATGAATTGGACATGGACTTTAAAAAGTTTATTATTCGTTTACACTATTAAATAAAAACTAATTTTATTTGTAAACTAGCCAAAAAGTTCGTATCCAATTAAATATTCCAATTAAGTTAAATCAAAATGAGGATGGGAAGTCAAAACAAAATGAACAGATAATAACAAGGTTTACGATGTTATGGGTTTGTAAATTTAAATTGACTATACACCTATCAGCTATGTTTTATTTATAATGAATCATAATTAATTAATTAAAAGCATAATTTTATGCTCACTCCTAGTATGCTGTTTATAATACTATGAAGATAGGAAAAATTTTGAAATTTAATGATTTAGTAATCGTTTCGAACCTAAGACACCTGAAATTAAAAACATCATTAATAAGTTGTTGGAAAAAGAATATATTGAACGTATGGAAAATAGTAAAGATATGTTTTCGTTTATTGCTCACTAGATGGTCTGAAGATATTAATAAATTTTGTGAAATTGAACACATTATTATAATAAATAAGAATCTTGGATATATCTAAGATAATTTTTTAGTGGGAAGTTTCAAAACAAGTAACGTATAAATTCTATATAATCGCTTTCCCATGAATGTTTATCTAAAACTAATTTTATCATCGGCTATTGGGGTGGCGTACTGACTAATTAATCAAAACTATGTTAGATAAGTTGATTGTTTAATATAATCAAATTTTATATCAGTAAAATTAAAAAAAAAATCATCGAATTATCATTTTACGTAATTTAATAATTTCTTTCAATTGAAAAATCTTCTTAAGGACTATTACAGCAAAGATACGCTCGATTTTTTGAATAAAGTTCATTTTAATTAAAATTTACAAGCATCAAAGATAGAATTTTCTAGCAAATTTGATATATTCTATATTCGAACACTTAAAACCTACATATTAATAAAAGATTTTCAAGCGTAGTTTTATTCTTTTATACTTTAAAAACAACTTGTGAAAATTTCCAGGTAATACTATGTTTGGTTAATTAGTTGAATAATTTTGAAATAGATCGATTTTAATAAATATTTAATTGTCAAGATGCCGAAAATCTCTAATCGATATTCATTTATCTGTATAATGCATGAAAAATCTGTAATATGATATAGGTTTGATTAATTAATCTGTGCGCCACCCCAATCGGCTTTGTCTATTTAATTTTCTAATTCGGAATTTTAAAACTGAAAACTGGATCTTTTAAAACCTCCACTTATTTTCGAAATAAGTTAATTCTGAAACTTCCTAGTATTTAAATTTAAATAAACTGATCTAAATTTTTTTTTATTTTAAATGAAATTAAAATTTTTAAACTATAAAAATGACAAAACTTGTCAATCACCCCACGTAATAGAATAAATCAATAGTTTACTTACTAAAAACATACGTACGTTTATTAAATTGAAAATTATTTTCACACGTACTGTATTTCTGATTTACGATAATCTTTTGTAATGGCCGCCAAAAATTTTAGCGATTTAGCTGACGATTTTAAAAAACTATACGAAACCAAAGAAGGTTATGACGCAATTATCATCGCTGGAAAAAGACCAAGGATGAAAGAATTTAAAGTTCATTCTTTAATTCTTCGTACTAGATCATCTTATTTTCGTTCCGCATTTTCTAAAGATTGGGCTGAAAGAAACGATAATGGTTATTTGGTTTTTCAAAAACCCAATATTAGTTCATTAGTTTTTGGAATGATTCTTGAGTAAGTAATGAATTTATATAATAATTTAAAATTTTAATTTAATTGTTCTAATTTTTTATATATTAATATAAATATTATTAATATATTTATTACATATTCAAATAGATATCTATATTGTGGAATAGTGGACTTTCATGGTCAAAAAAATAATGAAATAATCTTGGAACTTTTAATTGCTGCAGATGAACTTGGAATTCAAAAACTTATTAATTCTGTTCAAGAATTTTTAAGTCAAAATCAATTAAAGTTTTTACAATCAAATCTCATTAAAATATTTGAACTTATTGTCACTTATAAGGTATTCGATAATCTTAAAAAAAATTTTTTAGAGACCTTTGTTAAAAATTGTAAATACTTTTTACGACAAGATCCTATTAAAATACTTCATTTTATTATTCATCACGAAGAATTTAACAAATATTGGAAAGTTGTTTTAGAAGCAATTTGTGAAACCCTACCTTACTATTTGAATCAAACAACTTCCGTTCATTAGAAAAAGATGTACTAGCAATGATTCTTAAATGTGATGATCTCAACATAAAAGAAAGTGAAATTTGGAAACGATTAATTAAATGGGGAATTGCTCAAAATCAGACGCTTCGACGTATTCGACGTGACGTGACAAAATTTACAAATGAGGAATTTATGACATTAGAACAAACATTACATGATTTAATTCAAATAGTTAGATTTCATCAAATGAATCGTGAAGAGTTCATGAGTGAAGTATGGCCTTTAAGATATCTTCTTCCTGATAACCTAATCGAGGATATATTAAGTTGCAATTTAATTCCAGGTGCTATACCGCACTATAACACATTTCCAGTCAGATGGGGCAACTTTAAAATCGATTCAGCTTTTATTAATAAAGAGGCTGCACTATTATTTACAAAATGGATAATAAAAAAGATGAAGGTGTTAAGATTTCAAAAAAAATTCAATATAGTTTTAATCTTCTTTTTCGAAGTAGCATCGATGGTCTTTCAGCTCAAGTATTTCATCACAAGTGTGATAATAAAGGAGCAACGATCTTTATAGCAAAAATTTCAAATTCAAATATGCTAGTTGGTGGTTATAATCCACGTGACTGGAAAGGACAGTGCTATAAATCTACATTAGATAGCTTCATATTTTCGATAAGTGATCTTACTGATCTTCAAAGTGCAAGATTAGGACGCGTTATTGACTGTAATAAAGCAATTTGTTGCAATAATAATTATGGTCCAATTTTCGGTTTAGGTCACGATTTACATGCTCTAAACAACAGTAAAAATTGGCAATATATCAAAGCTTCCTACCCTAACATTGGAATCCCAATTCATTTGTAATTTCAGGTTATGAAGTGTTTCAAGTAGTTAAGAATTAGCATGAAATATCTTTTATAACCATAAATAGCAATATTTGTATAGCAAGTATATAAAAAATAATTTGCTTAACCAAAATCATATATGTATGCTTTATTAAATGTATTTGAGTTTTGCTATGTTAGAAAATGGTATAATTTCATTTAATAAAATCAAATATGATTGCGTAGTTTTATATTAAAAAGATTAGTAAAATATTTTTTCGATAATATAATACTCAATAATGTTTTTTTTTTCATTTCAATTTTAATATCTTTCAATTTGTATTGCATTCCTAACAACTTTACGATTCAATTTATATGTTGTAGGTAGATTCGGAATTCTGTTAATCCTGGAATCCACTTTAATAAGATTTCAATTTAGGATCTTAGAAATATTATTGTATTTCGTGAAAGTTTTTCAAAATTCAACCCAAGAATATTTTAACAAACTAGCTAATAAATTTTTTGAGAAAAAAATTTATTTACTAAACATGACGCTAATAATATAAATTTGAGACCTTCAAAATATCAATATTGGATTAAAATTTCTTTTCAGCTATGGGAGTTGGAAACTGAACCAAATTTGAGTCACTTTCATTAAAAATGATATGGTTATGATGTATTATATAGAGTTCATACCGTATTACGTGTAATTACGCGCAATAACACGTAATAACGCGCATGCGCATTATTTCGAAATTCCCATTTTTTGTTTTTTTTTGGCTCAAAATAACATCCATGTGCGTCCCAAAATAACGCGTTCCCCACAAAATATATATCAAAAACTGGTCCTTCTGGAACCAAAATTTGGAATGATTCGAAATATCGTGCATGCATGTCCCTAATAACGCGCAGATGCGCGTTATTATACATAAATATGGCGTTAAAAATATGTTGGACCATCTACCGTTAAGTTATAATTAAAATTTTGTTAAATATGTTTTTTTTTTTTTTTTGAATTACAAAATTTCAAATTTTTGATTTAAAAACATTATAATTGTATTGTTTGTCAAATTTTTTTGTATAAGAAACTAAGAATGCAGACTGTTTTTCTATAGCCTGCAAAAATATAATTGTAAATAAGAATGCAAATGTATAATTGTAAATAAGAATGCAAAAGTATAATTGTAAATAAGAACGCAAAAGTATAATTATAAATAAGAATGCAAAAGTATAATTATAAATAAGAATGCAAAGGTATAATTGTAAATAAGAATGCCAAAATAATTCTGAAAATTTTAACTAACTAAACTATTTAGTTATATAAAGTAGTGCATGCTCAAAAAGTCAAAATTCGAATTAATGCCCCATCCACTATTATGCACAAATGTTATACATGGTTTTATATTAAAAGTAAATCTTCAAAAAGTAAGATTTATAAGATTTCTCTTCTTATTACAATATGAAAATTATAAAAACTTTATGTATTAAATTTTTAAATGAACCCTATATCTGATATGGGGTGTCATTCTCAATGTATTTAGCAAGTGATTGCAATGGTGCTCAACAATATTTATATAATATAGTATGATAATTTAAGATAACATCACGTTGGTACAGTGATAATTTTTTTGATGAGAGAATGCCACGAAGCGGCATTTTCTATAATCAAAAAAATTATCATTGTACCGATGTGATGTATCTCAGAATTATCATGCTATATTGTATTATAGTACGGCGGTCATTAATCATAAATTATACTATTTATGTTTTTTTTAAAAGGCCTTTAATTCGTATAGTGCAACATAATATAAGTATGGATGACGTATGCATCATGTAAAATAACAAGCATGAATGACAAAATAAAAAGAAAGTGATTTATAACATGCGATTTGCTCAACATTTTAGAAATAACTAAAACTTACGAAGCCGCATCAAATGCTAAAGTAAACAAATCTAAACAGTGTTAATGCCACTTACAATAACAGATAAGTTACCCAGTGAATGTAATTTTAAAAGAGGGCAGAAGACAATTCAATCACGATACTTGGGTACAAAGTAGATAGTAGAGGCAATCCAAAAAAGCATTTATGGGAAGATTTAGCCCGCATGATCCAATACAAAATCAAATCTATGGAAAATAAAAATCTTTTATTGAGAGGTAAATTACTAGTATCCAAGTCACTTTTTATCTCTATGATATGGTATCTCGCGTACCTCACTTCTCCTAAGAGAAAACAGTTATATGTGTTTAATAATATGATCATGGAATGGATTAAAAACCAGTCAAGAATGCTCCCAAGGTACTCAATCTTTCAGCAGGGGTATGACCAAGGAGGCCTAGCAGCCCCAATTTTGAAAATATTCTGGATGCTAAACTGATTACAGTGCTAATAAAGCTTCTAACTAGTAATAGTTTTTGGGCAAAAGTAGAGAAAGCTATAGTCACTGAAAACTTACAGAACAAAAGGAACATAGGGATTAAAGATGCACTAAATAGTAGGTTGGCTACAACCAAAGGATGGCCAGAGAGGTAGTGGTCATATATATTAGCATAGAATAGGCTTGAAGGCCAAGTACTTGGAGAGGGTAATGGACCATGGGACCCAGGGGAACTTAGCATAGGAAAGCAGTGTAGTAGCTACTCAGTAAAAAAAGCTACAGAATACCTATGCATCAAAGACAACTGTTCCTCCAACCAGATGGATCAAGTCAACTGGATTAAGGAAAAATGGACTATTAATAGAAAAAAGGACATTGCCTGGAGGTTGAAACTTTGGGCACTCCTCCTTGGATACTGATTACTACATATCAATAGGGATGAAAATGGTGACTGCCTCGTGTGCTCGAGTGAAACACAAACTATAATACACTTCGCCCTGGATTGCAAGGTTAGCAGAATGATATGAACCGAAGCTTACAAATACCTGAAAATATCAATCAATGATAAACTTCCTCAATCGTTAGATGAAATTTTTTCTGCAGCTAATATCGAAGAGCCCACCAAACATAAAGCAGCAATATGGCTGCATATCATTTGCCTATGAGATTTGGTGCTGGTACACCCAGGTTAAATGGGGACAGAAAAGAATACAGAGATAACGTTACCTGCTATAATTCAAAAGAGACTAAACAATGATTTAAGGGTTTTAAATTCCATACATGGGGATGTAATAGTATAAAAAGAGTAATGAAATACCTCGTTTTGAGGGTATTTAGTTAACCTATTTAGTATAACCAATTTTAAGTAGAATTAACGTTGTAAATAGTTTTGGATTCTTTTTATGCTCCTTTTTGTTTCCTTTCTTTTTCTTTTTTTGTATAGGTCACTCTGTGATATATAAGACATTTATTGTCTGTTTGTAAATAATAAATAAAGAACGCCTAGATGGTGTCCTCTGCAGAGGTAGTTTAAAAAAAAATTTTTGAAATTCTGGACATTTATTCTTATATTCAATTTTACATTAAACTGTTTGTTGACACTTTCATATCTCTAGATAGTTATCAGGAATTGGATAACTTTTAGAAATAATATATAATAAAGCATAGATGAATATGGATAAACCCTTTTATTATCTATAAAATAACTAATTAATCATTTTGTAATATTATTTTTTTTATATGTAATTACACAATTTTTAAAATAATCTCCCAATTTGAAAGGTTTAATCTCAAGATTGTGCTTTAAATGGGATGGCATTATTATAAAGATTAATTGGTAAATTTTTAAAGATTATAGCTTGAAATTCGAAAAATTTAAAGAATTTAACTAATTCCTATCCCAATTTTATAATAGTATCCGAGATTACACATTCCACTAGCATGTCCCATTTTGGCTGATGTTTTGAAATATTCAAATGCTTGTTTTCATCACTTTCAACTCCTATTCTATTTTCGTAGCAATATCCAACTTTCAAATCGACTAACGTTTGATGGTAAAAGAATGCTTTATGTTCATCTTTGTCGATTCCAATTCTGACTTGATATAATTCTCCAAGATCACTGATTTGCATAAGAATTTCTATTTCGGCAATAAAGAAAGGCTTATGTTCATTTCTTTCTACCTACTTTAGAACTTCCCATAATGGTAGCAAATTGAAGAATACATAGAATTATGGAATTAGTTTGATCATTTAAACAAATATTAATTAAGTTATCTGAATTTAATTACTTTTTTGCCAAGTATTGACTTATTAAATGACGAATCTGTGGGTCATAATGTTCTTTAATCATTTCTTCTTTATGCAAATCACATAACTCATCAATTATCACTTTATTAGAGAACTATTGCTTAAAGATGAACTTTGATAAGGATACAGTAAGATTTCTTTGTTTGATATTGTAGAAGGTAAAAATGAGTTGAAAGTAAAGACAGTGAAACTTTGGACATTATAACTGCGAAAATTTCGTAAGCCTATTATATTCATGTAACCTGGATTTCTTAGTCCGATCTGGATCTGGATAAAATTAATTAAAATTTTATGTGTAGCCGGATGATAGTTATTGTATTTGAAGATTATACAACCGCATAAAAATTCTGAGATACATGATTTTACACCAATCACAGCATAGGATCAGGTGTAACGTAAAAAATGGCTTGCTTTTCAAAAATCGCAAAATTTGACTTACAAAACCACCTTCTACGTTTTATCTAAAAAATTCTTGCAAAATCCTGCCATATACAAAACTTTGTTAACGTCGTCTGGATGCTCACCCTTACCCTAGTACTGAAAGTTAACTTTCTAATACAGTAATACAATAAAAATCTGCGATTTGATTTTGGCCAATAGTATTTTAGCGTGTGTCATCACGTGACCTCAGAAATTTATGCGGTTGTTATGGAGCGAAAAAAGGATCGAGAAGTTTGGCTTTAGTAAAATTCACTAAATGGTCACTACCGTAGTGTTAAAGGTAACGAATTGGTGGAGTACATGAAAGATAATTGAGTTGTATTCGAAAGGAAAGTCAACAAAGACCTCGCATATCACGACATTGGCTTAAATTAAAACCCTAGCGTTACCAATCTAAAAAATTTTCTAGGGTTTGTGTGTATTTGTTTTGATTTTATGTTACACCAGGTCTTAAAGTTAAAAATTTTTATATAATACTGCAGATGAAGATACGAATGTACGCACGTACATACGTACACAATTCACGTAAAAAGTTTTATATCTGATTGCTTACAATACTTTTTTAGGAAGTTTGAGCAAATTACTTTCCACAAAACATTAATCTTTTTATCATACTAAATAACAACAACAATTCTTTGAAGCTAATAAGATTAAGCCAGAACCGAGTAAACCAATGCACTCTCAGGACATGTAGGTTTGGTTAGGTTCCAGTTAGGTTCTGATAGGTTCTAAGTAAATTAATAATTTTTAAACTGATTTTTTATTTTTTAGTTCTTAATTAAAGTTATTAATTATAAAATTATGACCAATTTTAATTATAAGCATAAAGCAAAAAACTTTCTTTTAAGTTTATAAATTCTTTGAAATATTAATTTAGAACCTAGGTTCCAGAACCTAGGTTCTAAATTAATATTTTAAAGAATTTATAAACTTAAAAGAAAGTTTTTTGCTTTATGCTTATAATTAAAATTGGTCATAATTTTATAATTAATAACTTTAATTAAGAACTAAAAAATAAAAAATCAGTTTAAAAATTATTAATTTACTTAGAACCTATCAGAACCTAACTGGAACCTAACCAACCCTAAGGACGTGTATATTAGCAAGTTGTATGATACTCAAAAATTTTCAAAAATAGATATCATAAGTATGTAGAAAGCTCTAGTAAATTCTTAAAAATATATCTATGTTTTTGCAACTTGTACTTAGGAAGGTGTAATTGCAGTAATTTTCTTAATGATAAAAAATTTTAAATCTGTAATCCATTATCCATAGCGATAAATATTTTCATTTACTTAATCTATAAATTTTAGATAATTATTCTCATCATTTGTATTTCATGGATTTATTTCTTAAGAATAAAAAAACCTTGAAAATCAACTTTTTTTGTCTCAAAATATCCTTTAATGACAATGACTGTTATTAGGTTTTTTGTAGCTTGTAAAAAAAAAAGTTGTTATTATTTTGTTAAATATACTTATTGTGCTATTATAATGCAGAACAACATTTTTAAAGGTAATATTACTTTTTAAAAAAGATCATTTCTAATTATTTTATTAATTTTAAATAGTATACATAATTGTTTATTGATATTTATTTTAAAAATTAATTATTAAACTAAGTAATATTTAGCTATATTAATTTAAATTGATCCAAAATTGTCTATTAATTCTAGTTAATATAAAATTTTCTTCTATGTCTTTCAATAGAATATAATAGTTTATTATGTATAATTTAAAATACTGTAACTGACTTAAATTCTAGTGACCATATTCAGGTTCAACTTAAAAAAATAAAATCTTAATATTCAGTTATTCTTAACAAAAAAAAAATTAAATTAAATAAAAATTGAATCTCTTATAATTCAAGCTATTCAGATTTTCTTAACAGCTACTGTATATAAACAGAATTAATAAATTTTTATATTAATGAATAACATTACCACTTCATTGATAAACAAATTTGGGTTTTATTAAAATGAACCTTTATTGCCAATATTATTACATAATTAATAATAAATTGATCTATTGTAAAATTTAAAATCTGCTTCTGAAAGCTTAATTTACATCATCTTTTATTCGTCTTTGCATTCATTTTTGGTTGTAATTATTCGTATCTTGAGATACTAAAATCACCCAGGTTGGTTGTTGATTTTTATATTTACGTACACCCTATTTTGGATTTTTAAAGATTTTGACCTAATGTTTTATATATTCTGCCCTTAAAATATTCAATAATAATATTCACTACTTGGCGAATACGGTATAGTATTAGCATAAAAAACTTCTACAAACAAGTTCTCCAAGCATGAAGCATTTACATGTTGGTTTAGTTTTTGGCACCGAATTTTAATTTGTCTTGAATTAAAAAGACTAATTATTTTTTAAATCCAGAAATTGCTTCAAGTGACTGAGGGATTAAACTGGCGCGAGTAATATTATTGTTAGGATGGATTAGTGTTTCATATCGACTTAGTCCTCATAGATTCTTGTAGTTTTTACCTGACAAAAGACACAATAAATTTGCGAAAGATTAGTGATGATCGTTAATCTATTTGTAAGTTCTACTCTAATGCAAATGCAACCCTTTGAGGTTCTTAAATGTTTTGCCCGAATATAACAAGCATGAAGTGTTCTATACAATCTGATTTCCATTTTGCTAAAAAAGTGCATAGTTGTGTTAATATATATGAGATAATCGAAACTTTCTGAGCAATTTTTCTATAAGAAATTGGATTTGAGTTCGTAAGATTGGTTTGATATTCATTTACTTTACAATGATATAATTTTTTGATTAGAAAATTATTTTTCAGGTGGGTAATATGATAATCAAGATATAGCCAAATAATAGGTCAAATTCAACAGATGCGATGATATGGTTAGCATAACTTAGCTTCTATTGTTGAAATCTGATTATCCATGCACTAGTGGCGTCACATGTAACATTGATGATTTATTTATCTTGACATTTATTGATATAGTCAATCCTCCTCATACCTTATCGTAAACTGTCAGTGGTGTAGAATTGTTGTACCAATATTATAGAGCGAACCAACAGTCCATTTCAGCAGCTTCAGTAGCTTCAGTAGTATTATAAGAATATGTCTTTTAACATTGAATTATGAAGAACAAGCAATGATCCCTTTTGAAGAAATTATCCTACCAAATTATGTAAAGCCATTATTTGAGTATACAAGCTTTACTATATCTGTTGGCAATTATTTGTATAGTGGAATCCACGATTTTTTTTCAGGAAAGGATAAGGCATTTATAAATGCTGTTAAACGCTCTTTGATCGCAATGTTTTTATGAACAAGTAAGAAACTTAAAAATTTATTAATAAAATTTGAAGGAGATATTCAAGACAAAATAATTAAAGACATTTGCAGAAATACCACCATTGTCTTTCTAAGTATTGATAACATCAATCATGAAAACCTTAGCTCTGAAGTAGTTGAGATCATCAATGAAAACACTACTATAACTTCTTTAAAACTTTTAAGAAATTTTGGCCTTGAAGGAATTCATATATTAGCAGAGACACTTTGCAAGAACACTACTCTAACTTCTTTAGCTCTTTATGGTGATCAAAGTCTAGATGTATTAGCAAAGGTTATTTGTATAAACAACACCCTGACTTTTTTGGAAATCTGGGGCAACAATTTTGAATGTGATAGAGGGGAAGAATTGGCAAAAGCACTTTGCAATAACTTCTTTGGTAAATACGAATATCTTGGATCCAACGGACAAAGGGCATTAACAAATGCGTTAGTAGAGATTCTTTGTAAAAACACCACACTGACATCTCTAAATATTGATGGAAATCGATTTGGTTATGAGGGAGTAAAATCGTTAACAGAAGCTCTTTGTGAAAACAATACTTTGACTTCTTTAAATTTTCGCATGAATTTTATTGATTGCAAAAGAGGAAAGGCATTTGCAGAAGCTCTTTGTAAAAACACCACTCTCACTATTTTAAATCTTTCTTCAATATTATTGGCTCAGAAGGAGGGAAAGTACTATTAGAAGCTCTTGGTAAAAATACATCTCTAATATCCTTAAATATTAGTGGTAACTGTCTTGGTTTTAATATAGCAAAAGAATTAGAAGAAGCTCTTTGTAAAAACAAATCCCTAACTTCTTTAGATATTAGTGATAATCGGCTTACTTGTGAGGTAGCAGAAGCATTAGCAAGAGCTCTTTACAAGAAAACAACTCTATCTTCGTTAAATCTTTCATTTAATTTCATCGATCTTGAAGGAAAAGAAGCTTTAGCAGAGGCACTTCATATAAATCATACCCTGACTTCTTTGAATCTTAGGGAAAATTATCCTGACTTGTTTAGATTGGGAAATCTATTTCTCTAACTCAAAGACTTTGAAATTTTTATGAAAATTGAATTAACTAGGAAAATATGAATAAAGTAATTGCTGCTTTACCAATTTAAACCATGAGATTTAAATAAAATTCTAGAATGTCTTAAAATTTGAAGAAATGATATTTTAGTGTGTAAAATTTCATCAAAAATTCAAAATTAAGCATCTTTGCCTCAAATTTTAAAAAAATAAACTAAAATATACTATTTTATAGTGCTGAACAAATTTGCCTACAGCAAAAAGTTAGAATCAATTCGTAAATCATAGAAATTTGTACAACTTTTAATAATAAAATTATTAAAATATTATATTTCTTGAAATTTTACTAATTGATTTTAACTTTTTGCACTAAGTAAACTTGTTCAGTACTACAAATTATATAAAATCAGGATATTTTATTTAATTTGAAGCAAAAATGCTTGACTTTAAATTTTTGATGAAGATTTCATAATTAAGCAAATTCAAGTAAAATAAATCTGTCAATTTGAAATATTTATTTGTGTTCAAGTTTACTTAATACAAGAAATTATAAAATTTCAAATATTTTTAATAAATTTATTAATAAAAGTATACAAATTTCTACGAATTTCTAAATTTTACTAATTAATTTTAACTTTTTGTTTTATGTAAACTTATTCAATACCAAAAAATACATCATTTTGGTAAATTTTATTTTATTTTTTTAAAAGTTAAGACAAAGATACCTAATTTTGAATTTTTGATAAAAATTCCAAAATCAAGCTTCTTTTTCAAATTTAGAAAAATAAGATAAAATATGCTAACTTAATATAATTTTTAAGCTAAATTGTTTTTAATACAAGAATTATAATCAATTAGTAAAATGTCAAGTAAAATAGTATTTTTAATAAAGTTATTAATAAGATTATAAAATTTAATATAATTTTAATACTAAATATTTTACTTAGTGCAAGAAGTTATAATCAATTAGTAAAATATTAAGTAAAGTATATTTGTAATAATTTTATTAATAAAATTATACAAAATACTATTATCATATAAATTTTACTAGCATTAGCAAATACACTTTGCAAAAACACTATGTGAACTTTCTTAAAACTTTGTGGTAATGAACGTAGATTAGAAGGTGAAAAAGTATTAGCAGATGCACTTTGCAAAAACACCACACTAACTTCATTGTATCTTCAATGCAATAATAGCTTGGATCAGAAGAATTAAAAGCATTAGCAGATGCACTTTGCAAAAACACCACACTAACTTCATCTTCATTGAAACTTTGTAATAATAAACTTGGATCTGAAGATAGAAAAGCATTAGCAAATATACTTTACAAGAACACTATGCTGACTTCTTTGAATCTTCAAAACAGTGATCTTGGAAAAGAAGAAGTAAAAGCATTAGCTGATGCACTTTGCAAAAACACTATACTAACTTCCTTAAATCTTTGTAATAATGAACTTGGATCAGAAGATGGAAAAGCATTAGCAAATGTACTTTACAAGAACACTACGCTGACTTCTTTGAATCTTTGTAATAATAAACTTGGATCTGAAGGAGAAAAAGCATTAGCGGATGCACTTTGCAAAAACACTACGTTAACTTCCTTGGATCTTTGTGCTAATGTACTTGGATCAGAAGGAGGAAAAGCATTAGCAGATGCACTTTACAAGAACACTACACTGACTTCTTTGAATCTTTATAATAATAAACTTGGATCAGAAGGAGGAAAATCATTAGCAGATGCACTTTGCAAAAACACTACGCTCACTTCTTTGAATCTTGGAAATAATAATATTAACTTTAAACTTAAATCAAACAATCATAATATATGAATATTTCAATAAACTTAATAGATAATTTGTTATATAATAAATGTAAACAATGTAAGTTACTATTAAAACTAATAACAAAATAAAAGCGTGAAAGATGGTTAAATATAAAAATGAATAAACCCAAATAAATATTATATACATAGAATAAAAATCATATGAAAACCACCAATCTTAAAAATCTTCCACATACCTATTAAATAAATCAAAAGCTTATCAAAAATTTTTTATTAAATTATGGCATATTATAATTTGTATTTATATGTTGAATCAAAATTATATCAATTCTAAATCGATATAGGCAGTAACAGACTAAATAATAGCTTGTTGCCAGTATGTGAAATTTTTAAATTGAATAAAGTAAAAATTTATGAACTCTTAATTCGTAATTTGTACCCAAAAAAATTTTTTTAATCAAAATATATTTATAACGAGGTTAGAAGATTTGTAGACGAACTATTTAAAGATATTATTTGTTCAACATTATGCATATATAAATAACCATATAAATTGATACTAATAATTTGGGTTTATATTCAATAATTGTGGATTAAAAAAATCAATCTTTTGATAATCAATATACTATTTCGGAATAATATTTCCAGTGTTGCCACTGGAACTCTGGAATCCCACTGGAAGACTAATTTTTTCCAGTCTTTCAATGGTTCCAGTGAGGTTTTCACTGGAAGAATTTTTTCACTGGAACCTAAATAATATTGACCAATAAAAATGCGCTATATCTTCATGTGATTTTAAGGTCATCCGTGATCTGATTGCTGATTTATTCATATGCGTATGTATGTTGAGAAGGGCGAAATTGGTACTCTTCTTGTGAATGTACAATTCTACACTACTAACACTAACTAAACTAACTCTACAAGCGCTCAAGACTCCTAAACCTTAACTGGCAGGCAGAAAGAGCTGTGGTTGATTTGGTCTGGGTCTCAGGGCTTGAAAGTCTGATAGGGCGAAATTGGATAATAAGCTAAGTATGTTCCTTTCTATTCTTCTATACTGGACTTTGATTCAAGTATTTATTTTTGACTAACTTCTAAAGTCTATTTCAGCTTTGACTTATGGGATTAGGGTCTTTAACTTTCGTTCAAGAGTTCTTTTATGAGGCTCACGTGAGTTCAGCGGTTCTATGAATCTTTGGAGTCACGAGTGCTGGCAAGTATGTCGATCAGAATTTTCAATTAAATTCTGACGGCTCTTGAGTGCGGTCGGAGGTCAAAAATCACTAATTATAATCACGGGGTTGGATTTGTGGATCGGTAATGGGTGATCACGGATCGTGATTATTCGATAAATAGGGTAATCGATCTTGATCTTATTTGGCATAACAATAGATCAAGTGAGTAGTTATTATGGTTTAGGTTCTTTTTATCCCTCTTTCTTATACTCAATGTGAATTTTAACAATAAGCTAATGAGACTTAGTGTTTACTAATAAGCAATTTATTACTAACGAGTTAGCAAAATAAGAGAAAACTATTCTTTATTAACACTTCTACTCGAATTTCAAAGATAAATTCTTAACAAAAAGAACACGAGGGTTTTTGTAATGACGAAAAGTGGATTTGGACAGTTGATAGACGAAATTATAAGATAAGTAATTAACTACTGGAGTCAATACTTCTACTATTATGATTTTGAATTATCAAACTCAACTGAGCTTTTAACTCTAACTTGTATTGAGTTATTCTTTATTTTCAGGTGACAGAACATCGCTCTTATACTTTTTATTTCAATGATAGGTAACAAGACTGATGATCTATGCAGCAATTCATACATACATACATACGAGCTTGTGTCTGAAGGACTATACAAATTCCAATTTGAAGGTAGCGTACTTTAGATTTTGGGATTTTTTAATTTGTGATTCAATATTGTTGATTATAAGACTATTTTTCAATCTTGTGCAAGCTTCGGGTAAATTTAAATTGGATTTGTTAGTTTGAACAAATGATAATTTACGAATTGTATGTAATTTTCATAATGAAACTATTTTCAGGGCAAAGACAGTTTATGACATAGTATTCACATGATTTATCTTCCTTATCAGCACAGTAAAAGTTGATATATTTAATAATTTATATCACTATACATATAAGTTACTATAGGATATAGAAAGTAAAAATGAAATGCCAATTGCTGTGCTGATAAGAAAGATAATTCATATGATGCTGTGACAGTAAATTGTCTCTTCAGATCATTTATTCAAGTCATAACCAAATTTTTGTAATGCAAAGAAAACTACAGAAATCTAATCTAATTTAAAATGTAATTTCAACCCATTTATTACATATATAAAGAAAAAAATTTTATTATATTAAAAAAAAAACTCTAATATCCGGGCTTTTGAATTTAAGCAAACTTTACAGAAACCTGAATATCTTAATACGCAGTAACTGCATAGAACGACGTAGTAATTATATACTATTATATGGTTACTTATGCAGTTACTACGCATTAAAAAACTCAGGCTTCTGTATAGAAATTCTTACACTCAAATCTCATGCGAGGTAAATTTTTCCCAATATAAAATTTGGCTCACATAAAGTTGTGCAATGTATTCTTATATGAGATGTGTGTATATATGCTAAGTTTATCATGCACAAAGTATATTCTTTTATAAGAAAACTGAAAGTCACTGAAACCCACTAAAAGTCACTGGAAGTCACTAGAACTTCCTTCTAGTGGAAAAATCACTACTGGAAGAGTCCAGTGGCAATTAACCACTGGAAGCCAAAATATGTTATATTTGTTTTAGTTAGTTCCAGTGATCATCCAGTTCTAGTAATTTTCACTGAAACATTCCAGTGGACAACACTGGATATTTCTTTAGACCTGTTCTTAAATAAACTTGAGTGATAATAAATCAGTTTCTAATTTTAAGAGGGTTCAAAGTTAACAAAAAATAGCAATTATAATCAATAAATTATCTTAATAAAATGCGGTTTATTAAAGAAATATTTTTTTTAAAAGCCAAACTTCTTGAACATGAACGAATACTAATTTCTTGAAATTTTATAAAATTAGTTGTGTAAATCAGATGTTTGTAAATTATATACAATGAGTTTCAGAGTCAAATCAAAAGAATCTATTTGCAGTATAAACTAGTGTAACTAGTTACATGACTCAAATATCTGTTAAGATGCATTTGATCTATGTCACAACCCAAAACATCTTAAATTTTGTTTATTTTATTATTCAATAATAATGATACAATAGAATTGTCCCAATGATGCCGTACTAGTTATAATATGTAGAACTGATTACGAAAATATCCCTTTGGCACTTTAAAATTAAATTAAAGTAATGGTTCTTATATATGAATTACATTTCTTATTCTACATTAAATAAGTAAGTTATTAAGATCTTTGATTTAAAAAAACAATATTTTAAAAAATTCGTTGTTTTAAAAATAGATAAAATTAAATTGACGAATAAAAATTAAATTTGAATTGATATTTGATATCATCATAATAATCAGAATTAATAATCACAAAATTTTTTGATATGATATGATGAAATGATTCTGAAATTAATTATAAAAGGTTTTTTTCTAATCCATTCCACATATTATCTTTAGCTTGAGCAAAATATCACTAATCTACACTCGAAATATAGTATTGATACTTTTATCAATTATATGTATACAAGTTTAATTAATTTTTTTTTATTAATAATATTTTATATCAAAATTTAATTCAAATAAAATAATAATTTTACCTTGACATTTGATAATTATAAGTGATTATTATAAAAAATCAAATTGGTTGCTCGTGATAACATAACTGTAATGCTATTTTTTTAAAAAAATAAATCCTTACATAAAAATTATAAATTATTAGGATTTCAAAATTAATTAATCTAGAAGCTATAATTATATTTAAATTTTATTTGTATTAATGAAATTACTAGTATACATTTTGTTAGAATAATTTATTGTGGTAACAATAGGAGATAACTTATTTAATAAATCAGAATTTAAGAATTGCTCTTTAATTTCATTATCGTCTTGTGAATTTATTTAATTCATCCAATTTTTAATTTCGAAATTAATTTCATTAGCTTTTGGTCGTTTATATGGATCTGAATCCATGCATAGTTTCGCTAATTCTACATAACATTTAGGTGCTTCTGGTGTAATTTATGGTCGCAATCTATTGCAAATCTTATATGCTAATTCAGAATCAAAATCATATCCATCGAATGCTCTTCATCATTATAACACGAAGATTGTATATATCTGATACTTGTGAATATTATTTTTCTTGTAAAATTTCGGGTGCAACATATAGTATGACCTATAAATATCATTCTCAAGTTCTTTGCTAGATGAAATTAAAAATCCTAAATTTGCGACATATATATGCATTATCAAGATTGTCTTGTAATATATTACCACTATGCAAATCACGATAAATAAAATTTTCATAATGAAGTGCTTTGAGATCAAAACATTTCATTTTCAATACAGCAGAATATTTTTATTTAAAGAACCCTTTTCAGCAAATTTTAAGACAATAATGTCATTTCCTGAGTCATCTTTGGATATTCTATATCATTGCAAATTAAATTAGAAACGTAATAAGCTATTTAACTAATCTGCAAATAATTGATAGTTAGTATCAGTTTATATGGATAAAAAACATAAATAAATACTTACTTCATTTGTGAAATATTCATGTTATTTTTTTGAGAATTTAAGAATGACATTTTGATTCTACTATGTTGCTTGATATACATCTGAAAATCCTCTTTGGCCTATCTTTTTTAATGCCTTTAAATTTATTATAAGGAATTTGCAATAATTTGACACACTTTTTTTTTTATATATTTCAAGGCTTTGATTTCGTTTTTTCTACTCCAATTCCATGTCTATAACAGTAACCAACTTTAAATACTCCTTTAGTGTGACCTGATTTAGAAGCCTTTAAATAATATTCAAAGGCTTTATGTTTATCTCTGATAACTCCAAGCTCCATGTTGGTAACAATATCCAACCATATAAATCCATCACTATGTGCAAATCTTAAATTTCATAAAATATTCGAATGCTTGTTTTTTATTTTTTTTCTTTTAAATAATGTAATCAAGTGGAAAACAGGTTTTAGCTTGTACAATAGAATTTTCATTATTTCCTAAACAGTAGATTTAGATGAGTCTGTTGATTAAAATTTGGATTAGATTAGTATTATTATTTACAATTAAAGATTCAAACTTGTATTTTCTGGAAAATTTACTTTTACTAATAAAATGATACACTAATTTTTGTTGGGTATCAGACTATTAAAAAGTAACTATAATTTAAATTTAGAAGAGAATGTCTTATTTCAAATGATAGGAATAATTTTTTGATTAATCATGCCTCTTTTACAAAATTTTCATGATGTTCTTATCTGATTTACATTGGAACCTAAACTTTTTAGAGCAACAGGTACCTCATAAATTTTCCATTCGACCTTGCATACATAACAGAATGAATTAATTGTAATCTCATTCGATTTATTAAATATTCCGGTATTATATCTAAACCTGCACTTTCACGATTTTTGGAGGAAATATTACAAATGAGTTTTTCTGGAATAGCTGTTTCAAACAATTTGCTTAAAGAAACATTTAAATCAGCTAAGCCTTCATCTATTTTTTATTTTTATTTTTTCTCTATTTTTTGTCGAGATCAATTTTTAATGGACCATCTATATAATAATTTTAACAAGAAATTCTGTAAAATTAAAATTACAGACACAACAAAAGGAAATAGGCACAATATTTTTGAGAATAGTATAGTAATAGTACCAGATAACAGATGTAGAATTTCTTAGAAGATCTTTTCAGAATTTCTATAAAATAATAAAAAGACTATCATATGATATTTAATAAAATCCATTAAAGCTTCTTTATGTTAAGATCTTTAGTTATATCCTAATTGATTCTAAAATTAGCATCTTTTTGCGTAATAGAATAGTTCATAAAAAATTTTTTTAGAGCATAAAAGAAAGTTTCATATTTCTAATATCAAATTAAAATGGACAATTGCTTTTGTTCTTCCAAGTTTGCTGTAGTTTGTCATATAATAACTACATAGAGTATTAAAAAACTGCTAGTTATTTTGACATATGGAAAACATGCACACTTATACTATTATTCTGCAAGTAGGCACCAGAATTTTTAATCGATGAAGTAAATTTGAAATTTTCTACATTCAAATCTAGAAATTGTATACATTAATAGGCATAGTTATTTATAACCACTGGCACATGTTATCAATTATAATAATTTCTGTAATATTATATATTTTTTTGATTGCATAAATTTTTTATATTAAATAAAACACATCCATGCATTCTTGTATATATTTTCAACAAGAACAAGCTTAGTTATGTAATTATTTTTAACACAACAACAGCAATTAAATCAATTTTCTTGAGCCTTTTCTCTTGGAATTGTTTTTTTTTGATAAGAAAAAAAAAAGTCACTTCATTAATATAGATGTCTGACGCAACTATTTTGCTATCAGCAACTCATATGTTTCATCATTGTCGAAATGATTCAACTATATGTGCGTCGGGTCACGTGAATTGCATCAGGCATCATTAACTTCACTTGAAGAGTTCATAAGAATTTTTTTTAAAAAAAAACCTACTATTATTAAATATAATAAATTTAACCTCTATAATTGTCTCACATTTTTGTATATCAAGCATGTGATTATAAAGAGGTTTAACTGTACAGTATTGAATGAATTGGTGAAACTTTTTTTGAAAGCTCATCTGATGATACAGCTTTATATTTATGAATTATATATTATACTACTTGTTGGAATGTAATAGTATTTTTACAAAATTTGTTTAAATTTTATCTAACTTGAACATATTGTCACTTGGTGCATGAAGATAAAGTTACCTAAATTGTTTCCAGTTCGATTAATTAAATGAGCTTTTCAAAAAGAATTTTAAAAGTATGAGTTAAGTACCCAATATTTAAAATTCAGATTATGTGGAGGCTTGAAAATTTTTAATACGTTCAAATGCTCATCACAGCAACTTCTATCCATTAAACTTCTTTTATTTTTTCCTTTGGCTAACATAAATTTTCAAAATTTGACCAAAAGACTCACGACTCAGAAAGTTATAGAATTTTATTTATTTCGTTAAGTCATTATCTTTTTTTCTTTCTATCAAATGAAATTGTTCTGCTTCATTTTTCGATTTATGTTTTTCTGAATTTGGTACAAATTATTTGTAAATTTAAAAATAACATATGTAATTTTACAAACGGTATAATTGATATAATTTTGCAAAATACAGTAATCCTAAACACCTGGAATATTTATTTATTTACTGCAATTTCATATTAAATTTATTTGTTCATTTTGATATAATGATTTTACATATATTCTCAAATTTATAAATATGATTACATGCCCATTATTCAGATTACCTCTATTTTATTTTATTATTTACCATTAATGTAAAATAACTTATTTATCTTACATTTCAACCCATTGATTTTTATCTATTTTGGTAAGAACACGACTCAAAATACAAATTTGCTTTCTTTGAAAAGCGATTCCGCATTCAACTAATTTCATTGGTCTTCTAGGAATTCCTGTTCAGTATTTTTTTATCAAGTATTTGTATTAATCCTTCTTTGGCACTTTCCTTTAAATGTTTATGGCTATTCTTTGAATTGTTTTTTAAAACTTCAAATTCCATGATTATGGATATTTTATATTTCACTTGTGATTTAGGGTCAATCCTTAAATCAAATCGACCGAATCCTTCTACTTTATCTGATTGGATTTTGTATCCCTGAAACTTTTGCTTGTAAAAGTAACCCAACTATAAATAAGTAGTAGCTATTTTCTGATTGGTTATTTGGTATATCATAAAAAGAAAGCGTTTTGATTATCATGTTCTACAAATACTCCTCAAACTTCTGCATATTACATCTTAACAACATATCCAACATGGTATCAACAGAATATGGACTCTGTTGCATTTTTTGTTGTAATTCTTGTAACTTTATTTCAATCTCCTTGCTTGGGACAAGGAGATTGTTATTCTTCACAGTGAGATAATCAAAATAGTATAAGAATGTCCATAACATATAATATATTTGTTGCATGATTGTGCCATATTCAATGTCATTCATGCCATTTTTCCCAATTATTACATTATTGACGTGAAGTTTGGGCATTTGTTCTGAAGACAAACGTATTAATTTTATAATTGTCATGTTATCTATTGTCACGGCTGATGCTGAAGTTGGCTGATGCTGAAGCTTTGACCTACTTTGATATAAAATTTTAAAATTTTTTTTGGATGTTTTTTTTGCTTTTGTCTTATAGGGTTAGGGTAGGGTTTGGGTGTAGATTTTATATTTATAGAGTATATGTGGATTTTAGCAGGGCTTATAGTTTTCAATCGAGACCCCTGAGCTTCAGCATCAGCCAACTTCAGCATCAGCCGTGACATCTATTATGTTTTAAAGAAAAATCATAATTAACACTATAATAATAATTACTGATGATTCAATTAATCAAACAATGTAAAACTTACGTGTATCAGTTAAATGACTTTGAAAGTCTTTTAATTAATATAACAATTTACTGATAACGGATTATAGAGTTGGATCCTATCACCGGCTTCATATCCACCATACATTTTTTAATTTCTTCTTGATGGCCCAAATTTTGTAACGGGAAATGGCAGAAGCTTCATTTTCTGTAAATCTGAATTTATTGGCAAACTCATTTCATTCATTAGAAAAAAATTATAGTTATGGAATCCTAACTTTACAATAGGATATACATCTATAAGAAGTACCTTTTCAAGATTCTTCTTATTATTCTATATAGATGGATAATTGTTAATTTTTATTTATAAAGCAAAAATATAAAAAAAAACTCACTTTAAAGACCATTTGAAGAATAGATGCAAAAAATTTATGTACATCTTCATAATAATTATTTTCAAATGCAACATTTAATAGATGATTGTAATCATCGATCAAAATTATACATCTTCTACAGTAATAGTTGTTCAACCATTTAGTAAAATCTAATAATGAATATGCGACAATGTTATTTAACGTAGATTGCTCCTTAATAACAATATTGTTATATCAGATTTTATTCTCTTTAGAAAGGTTGATATAAATATATTTAAATTACTTATATAATCATGGAATTCTTCATGCAGCCTTGCTGCCATTAATTGCCAGTTATTGCAGCCAGTATATTTGAATGAAATATATATGACTGGATATTTGCAAAAATATTTCTTAATTATTGCTACATTATTCATTATAGTTGTGCTGCAGAATAATTCCTTTTGATTGCCAAGAAAATTGGGGTTTAAGAAAAATTCCTTTAAGATTGTTCATGCGATTGTTTTGCCAAATTTTTTAGCCTACAAAATGACCAATACTATGGTTTTAGTGTTTATGAATTCAGATATTAAAGACGTTTTATCGATAAAATTATATCCTCTTGAAATGATTTGCGAAAATTTTAAATTCCAATGGGCATGCCTTTTGCTTAAAACTTAATTCTAACAACAATGACTAGAATTAATTTGTCTGTGAAATCTGATGTCATTGAAATAACTACCAATAAAGCAAAAATATCTGCGAATAAGTCGACTATAAAATAACCTTATCTGTAATTAAATTCTCTGCAAACTAAGTTGTCTATAAAAGATACGTAATAGAATATTAAATAAAAACTCAATAAAAACGAAATAGATCACAATAATACAATTTGAATCTTAAGGCAGTCTAATGGCAATAGAAAATATTTTACCTGATTTCGTTCCATTATACATATTATCTCCGAATAACAAATTCCAAATTCAGTTCATACACAAATAGTAGAAGTATGTTATACAGCACAGGACGAAAGTAGCTCGCAAAACATAAGTTTTTGAGACTCCTGCACTTACTTTTTTGATACTCCTAGATGTACCCCAAAATTTCTATACATTTTTGATACTGATATCACGTGCAGATCACCATCACTGGCAAGCTTTTTTTAGTTTCGACCTTGTTGCGCATGTTTTAATAAAGATTATATATATTTTTTAAATGGAAAAAGAATAAAAACCACGTGAGTTTCTTGTTCACGACATTTATATGATGAGTTCTTCTTAAAAAAAGAATAAATCTAGTTTACATGAAATGTGTTTTTAAATTGAATAAAAATTTTTAGAAATAAACTCTATCCGCATAATAAATGTTTTAAAAACAGTATATCATTAAATATCTGCGCTTTTTAAAAAAACTTTTAGTGTAATTGAAATTAGTTTATTTAAAGTTAGTACTTACTAGAATTTTCATAAAGGGATAACAGGAAATTTTTGTTTTGAATTTTCAAGATTTTGTTACATTACATCAAATCGCTATTTGTTGTGTCGACGAGATAGTACAAAAAACAAAAACTTACTTCAAAAAACATTTTGCGCTCCTTGTGTTTTAGTGGGTGGCTTAATAGGGAGCCAGAATATAATTTTTATTGTATAATGTTGTGTGTTTTGCCTGTGAGTGGAGAGAGAGAAAGAGTCTGTGGCAAGTGTATTTATGTGATTTCTCGGCAATGCTTAGTGTAATGCCACATGACCGACTGATGTAACAGCATAAATTAGCCGGTAGTCTAAGTTTAATTCAGTGGCTCCTGTGTCACTTCACCTGATCAGCTAGTGCCTTGAGCCCTGTGTGACCCACCTGATCAGCTAGTGTGTTAGTGTTGGCCTTGTTTATAATGCGTGCCCGGCTTTATGCTTGAGTTACTCAAAAGGGCCTTTATTTATAATTATTGAATTCAACTATTTACATCACAAGAATTATTCCAATCATAAACTGGGTGTAATTCAGCCTGTCAATCAAATTATTTCTTGTGAAAAACTCCAACACAACCAAATTATTCATTACATATAGAACACAAATTTTAACTTCATAGCTATTATTAGCTATACAGTATTTATTTATATTTTTATTGTAAAATTATCATTATGAGCGTACTTTGCATTTTTATAAAATGTATGTTTATATTCTGTACGTGCTGATAAGTTAAAAATCCATCTTGACATTCTGAAAATTGGCGAATTTTCCATAACGTTGTAATTTGAGACAGTTCACACCCTTTGAAAATAGTTGTAACAAAGTTTGTAATTTAATAATTTAACGTGATTTAAGAATGTGTATCTCATTTTTGAAGAATAAAATAATTTATACATATGCAATTAGAATAGGTATAATCTAACCAAATTTTTTTAATTATATTTATATAAATTTATTTTATTTTATAATTATTCTATCAGGTGTGTATCAAATTTCAAGATGCACCTATTTATTTCCCAAATTGTTTGTGTAAAATTACATTTGGGTGATGTAAATTAATGTTTCTAATTATTGATATATTTATAAGTTAAATGAATGATTAGGTCCAAATTTGTCTAGTTGGTTTTTGGACTGTCCTGAATTTCTTAAAATAATCCAAAATTTTCAATTTTCAAATATTATGTATAAACATACAGTTTTATTGGTTAAATTTTATGTTATTTGAATAATGTTATTTTCAGGTATAAGTAATCATATCGATATTTTTTGGATTAATACTTTTACAATTTAAGATTTGGATCGATTTTATTATATTTTATATTTGATTTTATGATATTTATAATTTTGTTGACTTAACTACATTGATAAAGTACTCATAAAAATAATATAAAATATTTTTTGTCCACATAGATAAAATTAATTTATAGAAACTAGAAATCAACAACAATGCTTTCATACGGTACTAATGTAACATATGTTTCCATTTCATTTCTAATATTATCATCTAAAAACAAATATTCCAATAAACCTACGTACGTATTTCAATGTTCTGTTTTGTATGCAGAATTTCATTATTACTTCAGTGATTTTTTTGTCGAGCTCATAAACTAATAATGTTTTTAAGGGTGCATTGCAATTATTGAGAAAAATATTTATATGCAGTTTTTGCCAAAACCCCCTTAAATCAAGATATTGCAATGTTAACAGCAATATTTCAGCAAACTGCCTAACTTAGCATTTTAAATTCTTCTTTTGCTAGTGAGTGAGAGTTACATCCTAACGTGAGGAATTGAAGGTTTTGTAAATTATCAATAAGCTCTAGAAGTTGTGTTAAAATCTCAATAAAAGAAATGTTGAGATATGTAATGTTTGGGCAAAAGACCTTTAGCGCTTCTAGTAATAAAGGTTCTTCCGAAAAAGAATCAGAACTAAATTTTTTTTAAACCCCTTCTGAGGGGACACCAGATAGCATACTTTATTTAGTTCATCAAGGTCTTTTTACATTACATATACATTCGGGTTTTCCTAGCTAAACTATACCACCTCCAACAGTCCGCTTAACCCAGCTGACTCTAGCAGGCCCACCATACCGGTGCCCGTACCTATCAGATCATAGGCAGCTTTAAGGAATTCCATATTCCGCCTGGTCGTTTTATAGGTTGGCAGTTTTTCATCTATTCTGGGAGCTACTTTCCATTTTTGGCCGGTGTAGTGTCGTCAGGTGCCCCGTACATATTTTCTTTGTTTTCTTTTATTCATTATTGTTTCCTTTTATAGTGGATAATCCTTATGTTTACAAAGTTTCTTGTCAGATTTTTTCCTTTTCTGGACGCCGCATGACCAAAGTGGCTATGTCACGCAACTCATTGACATTGTAGTACCTTTTTCCATACATGGGGGGAAGTGCAATTCCTCATCATAGATCCTTACTATTTGTGATCCCAACACGGTTTTTGTCATCCACTGGACTTGAACCGGTGATCTTGCAAATATGACCCGGAGCGCTAACCACTGCGCTATCCGACACAGGGTCCAGAACTAAATTTTAATTGTTGTAGCAATAAACCAGAATTTTCTAAAATGTGAATTATATACGATGCATCAATATGGAAACAAACAATTTCTAAAGTGTTAATTTTATGATTTAATATGTTCAACAGTTCTGGATTGCCATAATACCTCATACGAAGAATTTCTAAATTTTTACAATTTTTTAGTACCTCAAACTCTGCACTAAAATCACAATATTCTATTATAACTCCTTGTAATGAGTTTTTTTGACTCTCTAAAGCTGTAACGATGCCATAGAATTCTGCAGGATAATGTTCTGCAGGATAATGTTTACCAACTATGCTAAATTGTCTAAGTTGTTCTTGTGATTTAATAATACGTATAAGAGCTTGAAATAACTGTGGCTCATATGCAGAATGAAATTTATCAAGTTTCAAAGCACTAATTTTCGTAGCATTTTTTTCAAGATTCTTAATAAATTATTAACATTTTTAGTGCCGAATATCATTAAGCTCAAGGTTAAATCTTGGAGTCGTGAAAAAAATTGTTTATGTTGTCCTAATGAAAAAAGTCTCTCCAAATTAATTTCATAATCAAGAATATATAAATAATGTAAATCTAATTTGTACAAAATGCACCAGACTCAATAAATAATTTAATTAATAAATTCATTATACAATAAATGATAGTGAATAATAAGCTTTTGGAACAACTTGCTGTAAATCAATCTATTTTTCAACATTACTTTTTAAATGTGATAGATCAAGAACCTTGCATAATCAAAAAGTGTTTAAGAAAATTCTGTATTTATTCCAAATCCTTTTAAAATGGATTTTTCGTCTTTACCAAGTGACGAAAAATATTTAGAAATGAATAAAGGCTTTCTTTGTTTGAATGAAAATGGATCTTGCCGAAGAATAGGAATTGACATTTTGCACCACTCACAAGTATGCATGAGTACAATGAATAAATTTCTTTATTTAAATTTTTAAGAATATTTTCCATTAATTCGGGCATATCGCATATA
Organism: Gigaspora rosea; assembly: GCA_003550325.1. NCBI lineage: Eukaryota > Fungi > Glomeromycota > Glomeromycetes > Diversisporales > Gigasporaceae > Gigaspora > Gigaspora rosea. The sequence continues at coordinate 60,405 of QKWP01001628.1, forward strand.
AACATTTTTGATGCCATTTAAAGTGAAGAAAGAATTAAAGTAGGTTCGTTATGATTTCGTTATTGTTACAGCACACATATTTATGTACGTACGTATTTTATATTTCTGGAAGGGATACATCTGGTCTGGTCCCTGCCCTGAAATAGTTAAAGGCGAACCACCTCTTGCTAAAAACCGGTATCACAAAACAATAAATCACTTACTAATTACAGCTAAACAGTAGTATGCTGGCGCTTTCACATGATAGTAACGCACGCTTGAAAATGATTTTACCTGACATCAACAACTCCTGAACCTGATTGACAACTATGCTGACATTATTTACTGCTTAATTTAGAAATTATGATGCCAAATTATTAAATCACCAAAAGAACAGTCACAGGAATGGGCGTCTTGAGAAACAATCAAGATTCGCATCTAATCCTCTCTTCTCAGATTCGTCATTTGTTGTAAATTCAAGTTCTTTAGAATTCCATCCAGCCTGCTTTATGTAGGTGGAAAACCATCGGCTAATATTAGAAATTGCCAATTCCGCCATCAAAAAATTCTATTTAATGGCCGGTCTGTTTTATACATGTAGGAAAGAGATTACGCATTAAAGATATTACTGTATTACGCATTGCTAAATCTAATTATATCAGAATATACCCTATAAGAAAAGTGGACCGGGTGTTGATACGGGTTGGCTCAAGGTTGTCTGGATAGGCACGTGTCATGTGGCACGTAAAGGCATGAACACGAACTAAAACATGACAGAATGGCACGTATATATATGTTGTACCCAGATTTGGAATTTGTCCCAATTTGGAATCTGGCCTAATCCTACCTCTAACACTAGCCCTAACCCTAACCCTAAAGTCAACTAAAGTCCTAATTCTGCTACAAAATTCTTATCTGGGGCAGCCCAATTCCGAATTGGGCACTGGGGTACAGCATATACGTGCCAACCAATGCATGTTCAATACTGTGCACGTTTTATTACGTTATTTTACATGTAATTACCCGTGCCAAAACCTGTAAGTTTTGGTTTAGTAAAGTGCAGCAAAACCCGGTCCATTTACGGTCCAAAATGTCCGGCTAAACAGTCCAATTCGGACCAATTTAACGTGCCAACACAGTACACAGACGTACAAACCCGGACATCCGCCCGTTCCACACTCAGCCGTGTCTCTCTGTAGAAACACGTGCCTACACAGACCGCTTTTTTTATAGGGATGCTATATATTACTATAAAGCAATAAAGTTTAGCGTTAATATGGACAAGATTCTCTAATATATATATATAATATATTTTTTTATTACAATTTTTTACATATGTTATCATTATTATTATCAGTATTGCTTCTTATTTTGGGAGGGATTATTGTGGCACAATCATCCCATTAGGATGATTAAAACCCCGGTTGAGTGATTTAATGATCAAAACCCCAATCGAGTGATTGAGGGATTAAGACCCCAAGTTAAAGAATAAAGAGCCAGTATGAACTAAGAATATAAATATATTGGGTTTCGGATTACGAAATGAAGTCAATTATCGCTCGCAGATAATGGATTTATGCTCAGATGTAATTCGATTTGTATTAAATTTATTTGATATACATTAATAGAGAAACCATTAACTCGAAATTGCATTAGTCGTTTAACATTTAAAATAAAACTGTTAACCTGGCAATAACAAAGTCGCATAGTAAATTATTTTTGAAGCACGTGACCAAATCGTTCGTTCACCACTAATTTGGGTAATGCTCCACTAAAAAATTGTTCCTCACGTCCCGTAATTTTACCAATAAAAATTTAAGATCAGGCGCAATATAACAGTAAAAACAAAGGTCGCATGAAAAATTAGAATGCGTTTATAAGAAAAATTTTATTAGACCACAAAAGGTGGTGTTATTGATTCCCGGTAATAATTATAATTGGAGCTTAGGTTATCATCAATCTTTAATTTCTGAATTTGGTAAATTTGATAACCAGAAAACGTTGTAATCGTAGTTTCAAGAGTGAAAATATAGCTTTCATAAAAATATGGCTTCCAGTTGTTACTAGTTAAGTTTACTCGTATTATTTAATCATACTCTTGTTCATCCCACTCAAAATAAAAATTGCATAAATTTTCATTCCTTTTACTGTATAATAAATGTCTTGTAGCCCTTGAATATCCAAGCTTTATATTTTATGCCAATGTTCTAATGTTAACTATCAGAGTTAAACCATGCCATGTACTGCTCTCTCTGTTGATAGTAACATTTGTGTGGACTAAATATCTTACCCCATACCTTCGTTGCTATAGAAGATCGTTTAATAGAATAAAAAAAAATGCTAGCTTAGAATACATTTGACAATCAATCTCTTGCAGATAAAGCTACCTTATGTAAAATATCTTCCCAAAAAGAATGCTACTATATAACTCTGACCCAAGGAATGAATAGTAATTTTTTCATATTTTGCGCTATTTTTAAAAGTTTTTTCATAAGCTTCTAATATTGGATTATTATGATGCACAGCTTTGTTATTTTAATCATCAATTACTAAATTTATTGATAAACTAATTTATAATATGCGAATTAAAATATCACGGCCCTTAAAATCTTAAACGATTCAAACTTGTCTAAAAAAATTAATCATAAAAGTAATTCATAAAAACTAGCAATGAACCCAAATATGTTGACATAATATTAATGTAACGTATGGTTCAACCTTTTTTCTAATATTATCATCTAAATTCCAGAAGTTTAAAACTCCAACGTAATTCAAATTTCTGTTTCGTATGCAGAATTCTATTAATGCTTTAACATCTTTCTCATTATCAAGCTTATCAATTAATAGTTTATTTAAAGGTGCATTGCAATGATTGATCAAAATATCAATATATTGTTCCATCCAAAGATTACATTTTAAGTCAAGATATTGCAAAGTTAACGGTAATATTTCTGCAAACTGCTTAACTCGTAATTTTAGCTCTTCTGATATGTCAGCGGTGCACCGTAACGTGAGAAATTGAAGTTTTTGTAAATTACCAATAAGTTCTAAGAATTGTGTAGAAAACTCAATATTAGTACTGGAAATGTCGAGATATGTAATGATTGGACAGAATGATTTAATTGTTTCTAGTAATAAATATTCATTCAAAAAGTTTTGAGAATAAAGTCTTTGTCGTTGTAGTAATTCGCCAGAATGTTCTAAAATTTGTACTATAACCGATGCATCAATTTGGTAATCAACTATATCTAAAGTGCTGATTTTATAATTTAATATTTTCAAAATTTCAGGATGGTTGCAGTGCCACATACGAAGAGTTTCTAAATTTTTACAATTTTTCAGTACTACAAACTCTGCACTACAGTCACAATATTCTATTATAACTTCTTGTAATGAGTTTTTTTGACTCTCTAAAGCTGAAATGATGCCGTAAAATTTTTTAAGATATTTTTCAGTAGATAAGTTAAATTTCCTAAGCTGATCTTGTGATTTAATAATACGTATAAGAAGATGGAATAATTGTGGCTCATCATCAAAATAAAATTTGGTAAGATTCAAAGCATCAATTTTTGTAACATTGTTTGCCAATATTCTTAATAAATTGGTTGTACTTTCAGTTGACATCACACTCAAAGTTAAATCTTGGAGTTGTGAAAAAAATTGCTCATTTTGCTCTAATGAATATAAAATCTCTGAATCAATTTCATCAAAACAATATGGATTAGATACATCAAATTTGTACAAAATTGTCCCATTATTAGCAAATAATTTAATCAATAAATTAACTATACGATATACTGATTCTAGTCTTAAATGTTTCCATTCTTTAACTTTACGTTTTAAACAAAGCAAATTAAGAACTTTTAGAAATCTTGCATAATCAAACAGTGTTTTGGAAATTTCCACGTTTATCCCACATTCATTTAAAATAAATTTTTCGTCTTCGTCGAGAGACGAGAAATAGTTGGAAATGAATAAAGACCTTTTTCTTCTGATTGAAAATGAAAATGGATCTTGCCAAATAATTGGAATTGACATTTTACACCAATGTCGGCTCACAAGTGCGCATGAGTATCCCTTAATCCGTATGCAAAATAGGGGCAAATTTGCCCCGAATTTTTTAATATCATTTTTACATCATTTAAGTATAATTAATATATTATAAATCGATTCCAAAATCAGTAAAAAACATTAAAAAATATATATTTAATAAATTTATTCATTGTTTACTATGAAAATCTTTAAAACAATTAGGTCTTACTATAGAGCAACAAAGAGGTACGTTACATTTAATGCACCAAAATTGAGTTTGGGAAATTGCACAATTTTTTTTTTTTTTTTTTACCTTGGTCATTTTTTTTTTTTAAATAACGACAATATAGACATGATTCTCTTTTTCTACGCCATTCTACTAGATGATTCCCTGGAGAAAGTCGATTTATGGGTAGGTTAAAATTTTTATAACATGTGCAATTCTTTTATTTTTTAGTGGTGATTTTAATGAAGCTTTTTTTGTTTTAATTGACCCCGAGTTATTCTATTGCTACTACTTTCATTATCTATAGCTTCTTGAATTAAATCCCATACAAGAGCAATTCGGAAGTCTTTGCTTGCAATCTTTGTATTTGTAACTTTGCGATAAATAAATCTTCATAATCTATTGTGTAATTAATTCTTGTCTCTCCATGATTATTATGCTCAAAGGTAAAATATTGCAAATCAGAAGAAGAATCATCAGCGGCATCATCGTACTCATTATTAGAAGTGTCATTATTAGTACTACTATCACTATCGGCCATAGTATAAGCGGGGTTTTTTTTTTAAAAAAAAAAAAAAATGTGAAAAATAAAAGCATCGATCTTTTACATTAAAGAACATTTTAGAAGTTTATTGAACCTTATTATTTTTTATTTGCGGCAAAGATACATAAATATTGGTGTAGCGGTTATGTTTGTGTGCATTGTGCCACAAACATGGGGGGGTACATTTAGTAAATTTTAATGGTAGCGTGAGATATCTGCCGGGAATCTGAAAATCGGGGCAAATTTGCCCCGAATACGGATTAAGGGATAAAGAATCAAATTCTTTATTTAAATTTTTAAGAATATTTTCCATTAATTCGGGCATATCGCCCATAAACATTTTTGATGGCATGTGTTATATTAAAGAAAAGGATTACAATTATTTGTTACACGTACAAATTTATAATTTGTAGCCACCATAAAATGGTTCATCACGTGTAATTTTTAACAATAAAAAAATTTAAGTAAAAATTTTTCCCAATCAAAATTCAGGATCTAGTGCAACCGTGAATAGTTGAATTAGCGCTTAGAAATAATTGTTGGCGCTTAGTGTTACTTTGAATTACTTTTCTTGGGAATTTTGGTTGGATTGACGACATTTTTTGTACAGTCGCACCACCTAGGTGCACGCCCCCTAAGTGCAATCCCTCCCTATATACAAGCCATAGCTCCCCGAGCAGGCGCAAATTCTGGGGTACCAAACATAATCCCCGTAAATGCATGCACGTGGCTAATCTTAAAAATCGACCAATCATAACACATATCATATACTTTATTCTAACATGAAAGAATTGTTAGCACGATACCCTAACTAGGTTTATACTTACACGATAAATATTCTAGCGAACATTTCGCCTGTTATATAATTTCACACATACTGTTAAAAAATTTTTGTGGCTTGAATCTCATTTTTGAATGATATCATACTTGATTAAAATGGCATTTCAATTGCCTCCTAATAATGGAATATCGACTGTTTTTTACCATTTATCATAGCGTTACCGTTATGCCTGCATTACTAGATTCAGCAAGGCATTCTTTATCGATAAATAGCTTATTTGAAATTCTCATGATTCTTACCCACGATTAATTCTAAGATATCTATTTTTGATTTGCTATAATGGATTCAATTGCAAATTTTATACTATACCTGCAAAGCTCTATTCTTGAGCTGACTTTTTAGTTGAACTTAGAGTTTGGAATCGAAATTCATTTTTCTTTTGTTAAACTGATTTTAACATAAGTAAAATGAATTTCGATTTCAATTGTATTAAATGCACTATTTAAATATACTATATTTTTAATTGCTCTTAAACTACTGTATATAAACTTTTTTTTATATTAACTTGTATTTTATTACAGTATATGAATTATTAATTTTATAAATTCATATTCACTAAAATGCATATTTATATCCAATTTCTAAGGCATGCATTTAGAGAGGGTAATTCTATAAATGCATATGCATACCCTATCTAAGTGCATAATTATGTCTGGTCCCATGAGCATGCACTTAGGGGGTGCGACTGTATTTATTTTTCTTATCTAAAATCATAAAATTTTTAATTAGTTAGAAAAATACAAACAATAATAAAGTTATAAAGAATATTTCAAATTTTAAAAAAACCAAATTTTTTAAAAAGAATAATAAAATCATTAAACTTAATAGATAAATTTTCTAAACAAGACTTAATTATCAAAATCTAATGCAAATAGACATATACATGGTACAACAAGAATATAATAACAATAATTTAAAATAAAAGTAGACAAAAAAAATGAAAAGTGAGATGTAGATATAAATTAATAATCTGCAAATAAGTTTCAAAAAAAATAATTATTCTAAAAAAGATAATAAAAAAAATAAAAAAATTTTAGAAAATCATATACCAATATAAACTAGCATGTTAGTTCATATGAAAAGAACAGTTTCCAAGTGTGACATTTTGGTGGTGACTGTGAGATAGAAATTCTACAGTTACTAAATTGTGAAATTTAATTAATAGTATTTAGTTATTACTAACTTGTAAGTGTGTATGATTGCTTATATTGAGTTTCTCTACAGAAATCAACAACACAATCATTAACATACACTTTATCATGGTACTGGACTAGAAATAAGACAACAGATTCAAGAAATTGCAGCAGATTATTCTTGTCAATTGTGTCATCCTGTTGCAAGGGAAATTACTATACATTTTATTGGATTTTGGACTTGGTTTATTATAACATATCCTGTACTTTCTTATACTGATTGTACAGTTTATATTTTTCAATTAATACAACAAGCTACAATCCAAGAGAACATTTTTATGCTTTACTTTATACTTTTAGATATACTGCTGACCCTGGATTTGATACATTAGTTGACCAACTCCAACAAGCTTATCAACAAACAAACAAATTTGAACTTGACCCCTTTATTTTCTTTATACTCCAAATACTAACACTACAGCAGTTGAAAACTCTGACTCCAACTCTGACTCTGACTCTGATCTAGAACTTGATAGATTATTTCAAACTCCTTTACCAACACCTATAATACAAAACATGGCTAATGCTCAAGCTATCTTGGACTACCTTCAAACTAACCAAAAGGAATCTATTTTATTGAGGATAGAACCATTCTATGGAGATGGAACCCAAGATCCTCAAGCCTAGTTGGAAAGTTTTGAAAAAGCTGCCATAGCTAATAGATAGAATACTCGACGAAAGCGTGAAATTCTTCCTGCCTTCTTACATGGAAATGCAGATGAATGACAACAAACCTATTTTAGAGCCAACCAACCTGATCCAAATAATCCTAATTGAGATTGGACTGCTACTTCCACTGCCTTCCAAAATCAATTCTGTATACAACACTAGAAAAACAAATGGTTAAGGGACCTTGATACCTTAAAACAACTACCTGGAGAATCTATTGAAATCTACAATAGCAAATTTAAAAAATTAATAAAAAGAGTAGAAACTGGAACAAACAACATGCCAGATGCTCAAAAATTATATTATTTCAAGAAAGGATTGAGACCAGACCTTCTTCCTTTCCTCCTAATGTATAATCCACAAAATCTAAATGCAATTTTGGAATTGGCTCGTACCCATGGTCAAGAAACTGACTTCACTACTGATGCTGACCCTATTTCTACTCAAGGACCTAAAAATTATAAAAAGGACATTGAAGAACTCACTAAACAAATGCAACAATTGAGTTTGAATTATGCTACCATAGCATCTGTTCTTACTGCTCAAACTGAAAACCCCCAATTTAAACAAAATCCTTCTTATCATGGAAATACTAACAAGAAAAACAATAATTTTAGTTGTTTTAGATGTGGAGAACCTGGTCATTATGCAAAGAATTGTTTTGCTGAAAAGTTGCCAACAACAGGACAACAGTACCCACCTTCTAACCAAAACCAAAACAAACAAAATAGAAACATAAATTTTGTTGAAGCTGAATATAAGGATAAAGTTTATGTTATTCGCCACCAACTATACTCTACCAACAGGAAGGAACAAAAAGAAAAGAAAAACCTATGGAGGTTGAACAAAATATACCTCCTGTAAAGAAAATATTGAAAAAAAATTACACTCCAAAGTAGACCAACTCAACCCTTATGACATTTCTGAGGACTTATTAGAAACCCCTGCCCATATTACCTATGGCCAACTCCTACAATATCCTAACCAACGGCGTAATTTGGCAAAGGCCTTGCAAAGGAAAAAGGCTCCTAGTACTGAAGCTAATCATTTACAAACCAATAATTCTCACAAGACTATGGCCATAAGATGTCATATCAGAATTAAAGGAAACCCTGTGGTTGCCATTCTTGACTCAGGTGCTACTGTTAGCATCATTACTAAAAAACTAATGGACAACATAGGACTTGAAATTGACCAACCTTCTAGGACTGTGGTTGTTACAGCCAATAGAAATCATACTAAAGCTTTGGGAATAGTTAACAATGTGAAAATAACTATTCAGGACCTTATAATCCCTATTAGCTTACAAGTGATTGAATCCCAGAAAGAAACTCTGTTACTAGAAACAGATTGGTTTAGTAAATCTAAAGCTAAGTTGGATTTTGCTAACAACACCTTATATATTAAATATTTGGGAAAACAAGTCACTATTAATGCTACACATATAAGCAATAGTACCCCAATTTAAGCATTAGAGGAATTCACTGATGAAGATAAGTGGATTGATGAATTGGAGGAGGATAATGAAGAAATCCAAGCCTTCTACACGGATAAATACACTTCTGAGAATAATGACCTATTCTAAGAGATATAAAATAGTGCTTTTACCGGTTCCATTATTCTATAATCCTTGGACTAAACATAACCCTACTATATATTTAACCAATACCCTACCAGACCATAATGAATGGGATAGAAGTTCATTTAACATCAACTCTGAATTACCACCTGAACAATTAAACCAAGTTGTTGACCTGCTTAATGAAGTCCCTCAAGTCTATGCTAAAAAGATTAGCAAATCTGGATAAACTGTTGGATTAGGCCAAACCAATCTTGTCCTTCATGAAATTAATACTGGAAATGCCAAACCCATAAGCCAGAGACCTTACAGTATGTCTTTGGATGATCAAGACTTCCTTAAAGAGGAAATTCATGCAATGAAGAAACAAGGAATCATTCAAGAAACTAAAAGTCCTTGGGCTTCTCCTGTTGTATTAGTCCCAAAGAAAAATGGTAAAAAGAGGATATGTATTGATTACAGGAAATTGAATACTGTTACTGAAAAAGACATTTACCCCTTACCCAACATTAATGAAATCTTAATAGTCTACAATGGATCTAAATGGTTTACAAGTCTTGACTTAGCCAGTGGATATTGACAAGTTGGTATGAACCCTGATGATAAAAAGAAAACAGCTTTTATTACTGACTTTGGCACATATGAATTTAATGTTATGCCATTTTGGTTATGTAATGCTCCTTCAACATTTCAAAGATTAATGAACCATGTTTTAAGTCCATTTATTAACAAATTTGTGGTTGTATATTTAGATGATATAACCATTTATTCAAAAACTTTTAATGAACATTTAGATTATGTTTATCAAGTTTTAAAAGAATTAGAAAAAGCCCATTTAAAATTAAATTTAGAAAAATGTTCTTTCTTTCTAAATACTATTATGGCAGTTTGCAAAAAGGTATAACATTATAATTTTAATGATGATGATGGCTAAGAATCTTTGAAATTCTAAATAGAGAATCCAGTTTAAGAATCTATGTAAAATCATGTATAATTATATCCTTAATCATAGTTTTAATCAGTGATTTATATGTATAAAAAGTTATATGTAAAATTATTGTACTCTACATTTTTTACGTACACATATTTTTTTCTCAAAAAATGACTGATATTCAAGAAACAAAATTAAAATATCGTCGAGAAACTTGTTTTAGTTGCCGAAAGTGCATGTACTGTGGAATTGATTTACAGCAAGAAAAATGTGACTACAATTTATCTATTGTGCCACATAAAAGTAATTGGACAGATGCCATCAAATATACGTTTACACGAGTATTTGATCCAAACTGGATAAAAGAGAAAGCAGAATTTGTCGTAAAAAAATAGAGCACTATAATTATTTATTGAGTTCAAAAGAGACTTTTGATTTTACTTTGTGTTCCTGATACAATAATGTTTATTAAGGTTATCTTCAAAAGCAAAAAAGCTCAAAGCAATATCGAATTCTTCATTTTCAAATAATGGCAACTCTTCAGAATTAGAAACATATGATCTTACTCTAGCAAGTGATATATCTGAATCTGAAGAAAAACTTGATTGAAAATCTGATAAAAAAAAAGATCACAATAATGAAGAACTTTTAACCGATAAGGATGTTGAATATGAATATACTTACGGTATTTTTATCAAGTTGGAAAGTGGAGTGTCTCTTCCAGCAAAATGGTATACAGCTAAAGTATCAACAGTTGATAAGTTACTTTCAGAAACTCATATAAATATTGAAACTTTAATTGGAAAAAAAACCAATTGATCCAAATAATTATCGTATCGCATTTAAATCTGAAAAGGTAGCTGGAGCGGGTACTCAATTAGTTGATACTCAAGACTTCAAAAAATTTCAATCAGATTACCAGAAATATAGATCTAAAAATATCAATATAGCCTTCTTTATAACATTTATTAGCTCAAGTCTAAAGCGAAAAGTAAATGTAAATAGAAATTTTTATATTTGTAATAAGATAATAATATTATATAAAAATAATTTTTATATCTTTATTTAGGATCTTGAGTCTAATGTTAATTCAGATGATGACATTACTGCAGATTCAAAAAACAAAAACTCTATTCCTAAAGCTTCAAATCTATCTTCAATTGAATCATCAATTGCGAAAAATGTCTTAGAAATTTGTAAACAAAATCATTGCATAATTTATAATTGACCATGCTTAAATAAAGATGGAGCTAAGGAAAACTATGTCGAAATTACTTTTATGATGCATTCAATTTGGGCATCTGAAATTGTAAGTAAATTTATAAGTAAAATTTAAAATGTATATAATTTATTTATATAGCATAATTATTTTTTAAAATATATAGAATAAAGCAATGGCATCACCAACAGAACCACCTACGCATCCTTTATTTGCATATAAACATTTAAGAAAGACGAAAGTACCATCACAATTGCAATCTAGTTCTACGCAATTCAATCAAATTCAACTATCTAGTTCTACACAGTTAAATCAAATCCAGACATCTAATTCTAAACAGTTCCAGCCATCTAATTCGATACAACAATTCAATTCCATAGAACAACCTAATTTGATGCAACAACCTAATTTAATGCAACCTAATTCAATACAACATAATTTAATGCTACAATCTAATTTGATGCAATAATCTAATTTGATGCAACAATCTAATTCGATGCAACAATCTAATTCGATACAACAACCTAATCTAATACAATTTAATCCTACACAACAATCTAATTTGATGCAGCAATCTAATTCAATGCAACAAGCGAACTTAATTTAATATTCTAATTTAATGCAACAACCTAATTTTATTCAACATTCATTTTTTTACGGACCAACATTATATACCGCCTGTATTTTATAATCCGTTTTCAACATATATTCCTTTACAAACTTATGGAATGCCTTTTCAAACACCTATTTAATTACCTTTACAACAAACATTACCTACTATTAAAGATTTCTTAAAATATGTAGATGAAAGTGAAGGTACCAAAGATTATCAGAAATTTTTATTAGGATATGAGCAACAAAAAATTTCTGTACGATTACTTTCTAAATTGTCAAATGAAGACTTTAACAAATGTGGAGTAGAAACTATTGGTGCACGTTAAACTCTTCGTGAATACGCTGTAAAGTACAATTAATTTCTAAATTATCACATGATAAATTGTAAGTTAAAAAAATTTACTTATAACCTGCTGCATTAAAAAATTATTAGAAACTAAGAGGGTAATTTGAGAGCATGCAACTAATAATGGGTATATAGGGTCTGAACAGCTTTCTACGAAATACTGATATCATTTTAAATAACTTTTTATATATGAAAAAGCTAACTCTATCGGATTGAGATCTGGTGAATAGGGAGGAAGAAACTCTATATATACACCAAATGCATTTAAATACTCAAGCAATTCATCATTATGATGAATTCTCGCATTGTCAAGTATTAAAATACTTCATTCATGTGGAAATGAATTCATTTGAGGCAACTAAAAATGATTAAAAAAATTGTCTAAAAAAATGTATATGCATGTTGTATACAAAATAATATTTATATTTTATACCACTTGAGAAATTACAAATTCTTTAAATCGATCTTTGGTGCAACTACCTTCTATAATATCAATAGCGATAATACCATCTAAAGTAAATGCAGGTAGAAGTGTATAATGCTTGCCACGAATAAATACTACTTTTTAACAGCTCTTGTATTAAGTTCAGAGTAACCATATCCTCGAGAAATAGTTCGTTCATCTTTAGATGATTCATCCAGAAAAATTAATTGATTAATTGTATATTGAGAACCAATATGAGCCATAAAGGCACTGCGAAGTAATTTATTACGTTCTTTGGCTGCTCTGTGCAACTATAAACAAAAATTTAATAAAACATCTATATTTTTATTTATATATACATAAAATAAATTGGTATAAAAATACTTTTTTCATGTTATTCCACAATAAACTAAAGAGCGCCACATCATAGAAATTGAGACATTCTTTCCACATTGAATTTCCATTTTTTTAACAATTTCATCAAGATACATGTCTGGATTTTCTTGAATAATATTTCATAAAATCTATTATTATAATATATGAAATTAAAAAAAAACCTACTAATTCCATATAAATACAATATTTTACACCTACATTCATATCATTTCGGTTAAAGGTTTTTTGCTGTCCAGGTACTTGTCGCCATGGATTGGTTACAGTTTCCCATTTTTTATATAGCCGTAAAACTTTTCTTACCAAACCTTTACTAATATAGAGAATGCTCATAATTTGTGATATCGAATAATTATCATAATATAAATAAATTATATGCCATTTCAAATCATCGCTGTATGCAAGAGGCATGCTAATAAAGATTATTTTTATGAAATTTCAGCATAACCGATTATAATGTACTAGAAATCTTTAAAATTCTCTAAAAATTGAAAAATCAACAAGAATCAGCTGATTTCATGTGATTTCACATAACATCATGATCTGCAGGTGTTACACCTTTTTGCAAACCACTATAAATTTTTAGGACATGTAATCAATAGAAATGGAATTTCTCCTGATGAAAAGAAGATTATTAAAATCAAGAACTTCCCCATACCAAAAACTCTTAAACAACTTCATGCATTCTTAGAACTTGCCTCTTACTATAGAAAGTTTATCCAAGGTTTCTCAAAAATTGCCAAGCCTTTAAATAATTTATTGAAAAAGGATGAACCTTACCAATGGACTAAGGACCAAGATGAAGCCTTTAATACTTTAAAAACTCATCTTATTACAGCTCCAGTATTAAGATATCCTGACTTTAATCGCCCATTCTACCTTCATACTGATGCTTCCACTTTAGGTTTGGGTGCTGTACTTGTACAATTGGATGATAATAATAAGGAATATGTTGTAGCATATGCTAGCAGGAGTGTTACCAAAACAGAACAAAATTACTCCATACCTGAACTAGAATGTCTTGCAGTTATTTGGCTGTAGAACACTTTCACCAATATTTGGGTTCCAAACCATTTTATCTAATCACTGACCACTCTGCTTTACAATGGTTAAGGACTTCTGAACTTAAAGGAAAGCGTGCTAGATGGATTTTGAGATTAGAACATTACAATTTTACTATTATCCATAGACCAGGACGCAAGCATAACAATGCAGATGCACTTTCTAGATTGCCTGCTAATCAACAAGAAGTTACAGCCTATTACCTTGAACTTGAAACTAAAACCTCCTATAATCATTACACTAATGATTATTTATCTCCAAAAGTATACCAAGAAATCATGAAAGTATTAGATTACAACCCACCTGAATTTATTACTTATGGTATAAAACCATACAAGGATATTATGTTTACACCTGAAGGAATAAGGTATGATGAACAATATTGTACTTGGTACTATATTGAACATATTAGCAATTGTTTAAAAGTCAAAAACAAAGGTAAACATTAGCAATATGATTGGAAAGGTCCTAATGCTCAATGTTGGTGTGGTGATAAATTGTATTCACCATCAAATGATTGTGCTAAATATAAATGTGATTTAAAAATGTGGATTACTATAAAATCCTGTCCTATAGAAGAAATTGCAAAAAGTTATTGGTCTACCTCAGATTCAGAGGATGAAGAAATAATAGACTTCAAATCTGAAGTTCAAATTGATAGTGAAAGTAAATTTTCTTTTCCAGAAATAATTACAGATATTGAAAATAATTCTTTAACAAATTACCCCTAGTGGTTACCTCCTTTACAAACCCATCTATAGAGTATTATCAAGAATTTAATAATTTTTCTGATACTTATTTGTGTAATTCTGTTTGGTGGAAAGTACCAAATTTTACTATTTATTTGTAATTCTTTTCATATTAATGTATCCGTCCACAAATAATAAAAAACTTTGCAAGTCAGTCACTGCTACTGTACAAAATTTTTGTTAATTAATTATTTGTTTATCTATTAATTATTTATTATTAGTTTTTTTTTTAGTTTTATTTTTTTATAGATATTTTTATTACTCCCATAATTTTTTTTCTTAATTTTTTTTTACAATGGAATCAACAAGATATAATCAAATTAAAACTTTTTTACAAACTGCAAAATTTCCAAGTAATTTTAATACCCAACAAAAGAAAAGTTTAGAATCTCAAAGTAAATTCTTTATTATTTATAATCATTTATTGTACAAAAGAGACCGTCAAGACAATCAAGAAACCAATTACTACGTGTAATTCAAGAACATGAAATAGATCCAATCTTATACATGACCCATACTCATCCCTTAGGAGCTCACTTAGGTACTGAAAAGATGTTTAAAAAGATCCGTAACTGATACTATTGGCCTCAAATGTATGAACATATTCATGTGTATGTTAAAACCTGTGATAAATGCCAAAAGCATGGGAAATATCGAATCTGAGGACCTTTACAACCAATCCCAATAGAAGCACCCTTTCACAAAATAGGTATTGACTTTGTAGGCCCTCTAAATATAACCAAAAGTGGGAACCGCTATATTAAGCTGCTGTTGATTATATAACAAAATGGCCTAAAGCCAAAGCAATACCAACTGCTGATGCTCAACAAACAGCTCATTTTATTTTCAATGAAATTATTTGTCGCAATGGATGCCCTACCAACCTTGTATCCGATAGAGGACTCCATTTTAATAGTGAAGTAATCAAATTCCTAGTACAAAAATTTGAAATTAAATATCTACTATCTACACCATACTACCCACAAATAATAGATTAGTTGAAAGATTCAATAGAACATTATGTGAATTTTTGGCAAAGTTAATAAATCAAAATAGAGAATGGGATACCATAATACCCTCTGTATTATATGCATATCAGACCTCTAAACAATCTACAACAAGATTTACTCCATTCTATCTTACTTATGGAAAGAAAGCTAGATTACCTAACTTTGAAAATGAAGATGAAATTATTGAAAATATGTTTGATCAATTGTTTGAAATCATAGAAGACCTACCTGTTAAAAGAGAAATTGCAAAAGAAAATAACAATAAGGCACAACAACGACAAAAATTCCAATGAAACAAGAAATTGAAGAAAGTTCAGCGAATCTTTGAAAAAGGAAATAAAGTTCTATTGTTTAATGCATCCCTACACAATCAACATTCTGGTAAACTGCTACCCAGATGGTCAGGACCTTACACTATATATCGTCGTATAGCTCAGGATGAATATAAATTACAAACATTAGATGGTCGAATTTTAGAGTCTCCTTACAATGCTCTATTACTTAAAAGATATTATGAAAGGAATATTTAGTTATTATAAAAATCAGCTGATGCTGGTGATGCTGACGGAATGTTTAAAGTTGGCCATTGCTATCTTGAGGAAATTGTTACCTCAATCTCCAAGTTCTTACTTAACATTACTAGCGGAGCTCGTAATTAAGTAGGAGAGTATATATTACACTTGAAAATACCCTCATGATAATATATGAAATTGATCGTCATCGACTTCATTTAATTCTGATTATATGAAATCACTGATCATTCATACACGATCATGCACATAATCTGGATGATCACGGGATAGATATTCGGAATCCTAAATTCATGCCCTCTCATTTTACTTTTCTCTTTTTATTCATAATATTTTCATAATAATTCTTTTTGTTCTTTTTAATTCATAATCGATTAAAAAAAATAGTCTGTAAAATAGAATAAAATAGTCATTAGTAGTGTAGATTATAACCCACAATTCATGTATATAAACCCACTCTTTTTGCCTTTGTAGCAAAGTGGATTTGGTTTACCCTTTTATTCATTTAATTAGAATTGAATTCTCTCTTGTAATTCTTATTCCCCATTGAATAATAAAGTCTTTGTACATGTCCTCATACATGCTATAAAATACACTTTATTTTTCTTAAGTAGGATAATATAGTTTGGTTAAGAGAAACTGTGTCTCTTATTGTTATTATTGTTTGTAGTAAAGTAACTAACCTCTTATATCTTCATATATAAGTGTGTTGCTGCCTCTTTCATAAAAGCCTTATTTAATCCTCTTTGTTAAGTCATACACTGACATTATTATTAGCCTGCCATATCACTATAGTTGTAGTCTTCATACTATAAACTATCTGTCTCTTGAATTCTTTTGAGAGATGAATTCCAAGTGTGACAACATATTTCAGAATATTACAAATTTCCCTGCATTAGCAGCAAACTACCGTAATGCGAGCCTGCACAGTGGATAAAAAATCGTTGATTTGCCTATCCTAGTGATACACATTATTTTTGATAAAAATTTTATACTAACTTCTAAACATATATTGCATGATTATTAGATATTGATGCTATGATCTAGAAACATAAATTTATGTGACTTAGTGCGATTTAATTCCTACTCATTTTTATATTAGATCAAATATTCGTCAAAACAATTAACAAAACATAAATAATGATTTATTGAAAATTATACAATGCTGTATAATGAACTTATAAAAATTTCAAAATTTATCTAAAGTTTGTTAAATTAAATCAAAATTTATCTAAAAATTTATTAAATTTAAATCAGAATTTATCTAAAATTCATTAAATTTAAACTAAATTTTACCTAAATTTTTGTTGTTATCATAAAAAATTTTGAGTTTTTAAAACTAAAATTTTATGGGTCCCAGCCCACTGGCTACAATAATCCTACAGTGACTCCCAGCGCAATTATGATTGCTTTCTTCCAGGATGTCTTTGCCATTCTGCCAACTCAGCTAGTTACTTACTTCTCTAGCACATTTCTGCTAAATTTCAACAAAAATCACACCCGGCCTAAATTACTTGCTGGCATAGGCCAAATAAACACAAATACTGTATATCATGTAATGTGAATGCTTTTGAAAAAAAAATCTCATTTTATATAATAATCGTCACATACTTTAATCGAGGCAAAAACCTGTTTAAGCGATAGATAAGTTCTTATAGTTAAACAAATCTTATCGTTATATGTAAATACTATAGTACTCTGTGATGCATATTGTGATGTATATGCATTTAACACATTGCCCAATCAAATACATATGTATATACGAGATTTTGCGAACAAACACTATTTAATTCCTGGCACGTATAATATAGTATGAAAAATCTTAAACCAATTTTGCAAAAAGTCAGTTGAGTTGATAAATAAAGTTGAACAAAACCACATTTCATGTCACCTATTTATATGATTGTACTGTAGATGATGACGTTTAAGCAGGTTAGACAAATGCTTATGTATGTATATACATACGTATAATGTGATTTAATGCATATGTCCGTACGTACTTATCTGATAACCTTTTCGTATCTGATATTCTATTAGATGAACGTGTATATGCACTTACATATTTTTGCATTTGTACGTTATATCTGTATATAATAATAAATGGTACTGTATGTAGTAAACCATTTTTTCCTTGTGAAAATTTAAACAACAATTTTGAGCTTGCTAATTAAGAAATTTTTTTAATAAAAAAATAACTATGACAATTAAACTCTTCAAAAAACTTTCAAATAATTATATCAAACTTCTTGAAATAGAGATGACTTTAACGTAATTATTGAAGTTAGAAAATCTCTAGTTATTAAAGAAATTAAAGCACATTTGGCTATTTTAAAATTTAGATTTTCATATTTTCAAAATGAATTAACAAATATTGATATTGGAAGAAATTCGATTAATAATATTAAAAGAATTCATTTAAACCCAAACATTTCTATTAAACAATTTGAAATTTTTATCAAGTAAGTTATTCTATAATATATATATATATACCAAATTAAATACTTTTAATTTTATATTAATAACTTTTTTTTTGATTTAATAATAGGTATATTTATGGAGGTTTGGTAATTTTGGACAACTTGGATTCTCAATTCATTTTTACCTTACATTAGCTACTAATGAATTACTTTTTGAAGAGTTAGCGAAAATTCTTGAAACTTATTTAATTGAATCTATGGCATATTGGATACTTTCTAATATTACCCAGGTTTATAAAACAAATTTTCAAAATAATAGACTTAAAAAATTTTAATAATAATATAACGATATTATTGTAAAATTTCCTAAACTTGTTTTTGAGTTTGAATATTTCACTTCATTTATAAAATTGCATTAGTTTCACTTATTAAACGTGATGACTTACAATTGGAAGAGATCAAAATTTGGAAACTCATTATAAAATAGGGAGTTGCACAAAATCCTAACCTATCTTCTGATCTTGAAAAACTGGCCTGACAAAAATTTTATAACATTAAAGGATACTCTAAAAAATTTTTTTGTTACTTTGAAATTTCTAGTGAAGATGTTGCAAATTATATAATGCCATATTCACAAATCTTGAAAAAAAGCTTTGGAATGATTTGGCTACAAAATTTATGGTACCTAATTATCAAGTAACTTCAGTAATTATACCATCTCGAATTATTTTAAAACAAGAATTACTAACTATGCCGACAGAAATACTCAAATGTCAGAGAAAGGAAGAATATAAATGTTTCAAGCGTGGTAAATTTCTTAAAGCATTAGAACTTTATAAAGAAATTCTTGAAAACTGTCAGCATAATGCTGAGGTCAAAAGAATGGTTCAATTGGGATTTTTCTTTTATTAAATGTAGATTCTTAAATGAGTTAATAAAGGCACTTTACAAGAACACGAAGCTAACTTCTTTAAATCTTCATGCAAATTATTGTGGATCTGAAGTAGGAAAAATATTAGCAAATGTGCTTTGCAAGAACACTACACTGACTTCTTTGGATCTTAGTTTTAATAAACTTGGATTAGAAGTTGGAAACGCATTAGCAGATGCACTTTGCAAAAACACTATGCTAACTTATTTGAATCTTTAATATAACTGTCTTGGATCTGAAGGAGTAAAAGTATTAGCAGATTCTCTTTACAAAAACACTACGCTAACTTTCTTAAATCTTGGTTTTACTGGACTTGGATCTGAAGGAGTATATGCATTAGCAAATGCATTTTGCAAAACCACTACACTGACTTCTTTGAATCTTAGTTATAAGCAAATGCACTTTGCGAAAATACTGCACTGATTTCTTTAGAACTTAGCGATAATGGATAGATATCTTCAATTGCATTTGGCTCAGAAGAAGGAAAAGCATTAGCAAATGCACTTTGTAAAAACACTACATTAACTTCCTTAAATTTTAGTAGTATAATATTGGATCAGAAGTAGAAATAGCATTAGCAAATGCACTTTGCAAAAACACTACATTAACTTCCTTAAATCTTGCTTGTAATTATCATTGATCAAAAAAAGGAGAAATAGCATTAGCAAATGCACTTTGCAATAACACTACGCTAACTTTCTTAAATCTTTGTCTAATAAATTTGGATCAGAAGGTGGAAAAGCACTTTACAAAAAACCATACTAACTTTATTGAATCTTCAAACCAATGATCTTGAAAAAGAAGGAGGAAAAGCAATAGCAGATGCACTTTTCAAAAATATCACACTAACTTCCTTAAATCTTTGTAATAATAAACTTGGATTAGAAGGTGGAAAAGCATTAGCAAATGTACTTTACATGAATACTACGCTGACTTCTTTGAATCTTCAAAGTAGAAAAGAAGGAGTAAAAGCATTAGCAGATGCACTTTGCAAAAACACCACACTAACTTTCTTAAATATTAGTAATAATAAACTTGAATCAGAAGGTGGAAAAGCAATAGCAGATGCACTTTACAAAAACACTACACTGACTTCTTTGGATTTTTAAACTAATAATTTTGGAAAAGAAGGAGGAAAAGCAATAGCAAATGTACTTTACAAGAACACCATACTAACTTCTTTAAATCTTTGTAATAATAATCTTGGATCAGAAGGTGGAAAAGCATTAGCAAATATACATTACAAGAACACTATGCTAACTTTCCTGGATCTTTTGTATAATTTTTTTGGATCAGAAGGCAGAAAAGCATTAGCAGGTGCACTTTACAAGAACACTATACTGAGTTCTTTGAATCTTTATAATAATGAACTTGGATCAGAAGGAGAAAAAGCGTTAGCAGATGCACTTTGCAAAAACACTACGCTCAATTCATTGTATCTTTATGCTAATAATATTAACTTTAAACTTAAATCAAACAATCGTATTATACGAATATTTCAATAAACATAATAGATATTTGTCCAATAATTGTGGATTAAAAAAACAATCTTTTGATAATCAATATACTATTTCAGAATGAAATTTCTTTAAACCTGTTCTTAAATAAACTTGAGTGATAATAAATTAGTTTTTAATTATAGAAAGGTTCAAAGTTAACAAAAAATAGCAATAATAATCAATAAATTATCTTATTAAAACACGTTTTATTAAAGAAATATTGATTTATTTTTTTTTAAAAGCCAAACTTTCTGAACATGAATGAATATTAAGTTCTTGAAATTTTATAAAATTAGTTGTGTAAATCAGATGTTTGTAAATTATATACAATGAGTTTCAGAGTCAAATCGAAAGAATCTATTTTAATCGAAATAGGTGATATATAGGATATTTTATTTTATTTCAAATCAAATTCTACAAGCAAGTATCTATCACTTTATATCAATATAAACTATGTAAGATTATTGTGATTTTATAGTGATTAATGGACATTAGAAATGTGATAAAAACTATTTGCTTATAGTGTAACTAGTTACATGACTCAAATATCTGTTAAGATGCATTTTGGTCTATGTCACAACCCAAAACATCTTAAATTTTGTTTATTTTATTAATCAATAATAGTGAAGCAATAGAATCGTCCTAATGATGCCATACTAGTTATGACATGTAAAACTGATTAAGAACACTTCCCTTCATCACTTTTGAAATTAAATAAAAGTATTTGTTCTTATATATATAAATTACATTTCTTATTCTATATTGATTAAGTAAGTTATTATGATCTTTGATTTAAAAAACAATGTTTTAAAAAATTTGATGTTATAAAAATAAATAAATTAAATTGACGAATCAAATTTAAATTTAAATTGATATTTTGATATCATCATAATAATCAGAATTAATAATCACAAAATTTTATGATATGATATAATGAAATGATTCTGAAATTAATTATTAAAAGGTATTTTCTTGTCCATCACTAATCTATACTTGTACTATAGTATCAACTAAGTTATATGTATACAATTATTATAAGTTTCAATTAATTATTTGTTTTTTTTTTCTATTAATAATATTATTATATCAAATTTAATCCAAATAAAATAATGATTTTACCATTAATATTTGAAGAACCAAATGGTTGTTCATGATAACATAACTGTGGAAGCTATTTTTTTTAAAAAAATAAATCCTTACATAAAAATTATAAATTATTAGGGATTTCAAAATTAATTAATCTAGAAGCTATACCATAATTGTATTTGAAATTTTATTCGTATTAATGAAATTACAAGTATATATTTTGTTTGATGATTTATTGCGGTAACAATAGGAGATAACTTATTTAATAAATCAGAATTTAAGAATTGCTCTTTAATTTCATTATCATCTTGTGAATTTATTTAATCCATCCATTTTTAATTTCGAAATTAATTTCATTAGCTTTTGGTCTTTCTATAGATCTGAATCTATTCATAGTTTGGCTAATTCTACATAACATTTAGGTGTTTCTGGTGTAAATTCAGGTCGCAATCCTTTGCAATTCTTATATGCTAATTCAGAATCAAAATTATATCTATCGATTGCTCTTCATCATTATAATACCAAGATTGTATATGTTTGACACTTGTAAATATGATTTCCTTGTAAAATTTCGAGTGCAATATAGTATTACCCATAAATATTATTCTCAAGTTTTTTGCTAGATAAAATTGAAAATCCTAAATCCATGACATATATATGCATTATCAAGATTGTCTTGTAATATATTGCCACTATACAAATAACGATAAATAAAATTTTTATAATGAAGAGCTTTGAGATCAAAACATTTCATTTTTAATATAGCAGAAATATTTTTACTTAAAGAACCCTTTTCAGCAAATTTCAAAACAATAATGTCATTTTTGGAGTCATCTTTGGATATTCTATGGCATTGCAAATTAATATTAAAATGTAATAAACTATTAACTAATTTGCAAAAAATTGATAGTTAGTATCAGTTTATATGAATAAAAAACATAAATAAATACTTACTTCATTTGTAAAATATTCATGATATTTTTGAGAATTTAAGAGTGACATTTTGATTCTCCCATGTTGCTTGATATACATATGAAAATCCGCTTTGGCCTATCTTTTTTAATGTCTTAAATTTTTATAAGAGATTTGCAATAATTCAACTCTCATTTTTTTTTTATAATATTCCAAGGCTTTGATTTCATTTTTTTCTACTCCAATTCTGTATCTATAACAGTTACCAACTTTAAATGCTCTTTTAGTGAGACCAGATTTAGAAGCCTTTAAATAATATTCAAAGGCTTTATGTTTATCTCTGATAACTCCAAGCTCCATGTTGGTAACAATATCCAACTATATAAATTCCATTAGTATGTTCCAAATCTGAAATTTCATGAAATATTTAAACAATTGTTTTTCAATTTTTTTTGTTTAAATAATGTAATCTAAAGGAAAACGGGGTTTGGCTTATACAATAGAAGTTTCAATATTTCCTTAGCAGTAGATGAGTCTGTTGATTAAAATTTGGATTAGATTAGTATTATTATTTACAATTAAAAGAATTCAAACTTGAATTTTTTGAAAAATTTACCTTTACTAATAAAATGATTCACTAATTTTTGTTGGGTATCAGACTGCTAAGAAGTAACTATAATTTAAATTTAGAAGAGTCTGTCTTATTCCATATGATAGGAATAATTTTTCAATTAATCATGCCTCTTTTACAAAATTTTCCTGATGTCCTTATTTGATTTACATTGGAACTTAAACTTTTTAGAGCAACAGGTACCTCATAAATTTTCCATTCAGCCTTGTGTACATAATAGAATGAATTAATTGTAATCTCATCCATTTTATTAAAAAATTCAGGTACCGGTATTATATCTAAACTTGCACTTTTACGATTTTTGAAGAAAATATTATAAATGAGTTTTTCTGGAATGGCTGTTTTAAACAATTTGCTTAAAGAAACATTTAAATTGGCTAAGTCTTCGTCCATTTTCTATTTTTATTTTTTCTCTATTTTTTGTCGAGATCAATTTTTAATGGACCATCTATATAATAATTTTAACAAGAAATTCTGTAAAATTAAAATTGCAGACACAACAAAAGGAAATAAATGCCGCAATATTTTTGAAAATAGTATAGTAATAGTACCAGATAACAGATGTAGAATTTCTTAGAAGATCTCTTCAGAAGTTCTATGAAGTAATAAAAAGACTATCATATGATATTTAATAAAATTCATTAACGCTTTATTTATATTAAGATCTTTAGTTCTATCCTAATTAATTCTAAAATTAGCATCTTTTTGTGTAATAGAATAGTTCATAAAAATTTTTTAGAGCATAAAAGAAAGTTTCATATTTCTAATATCAAATTAAAATGGACAATTGCTTTTGTTCATCCAAGTTTGCTATAGTTTGTCATATAATAACTACATGGAGTATTGAAAAACTGCTAGTTATTTTGACATATAGAAAATATGCATACACATACTATTATTCCGCAAGTAGGTACCAGAATTTTTAATCGATGAAGTAAATTTGAAATTTTCTACTTTCCAAATCTTGAAATTGTATACATTAATAGGCATAGTTATTTATAACCACTGGCACTTGTTATAATAATTTCTGTAATATTATATATTTTTGATTGCATAAATTTTTTATGTTAAATAAAACACATCCACGCATTCTTGTATATAGTAAATTATATTTTCGACTAGAACAAGCTTAGTTTTAAAATTATTTTTTTTACGCAACAACAGGAATAAAGTCAATTTTCTTGCGCCTTTTTTCTTGGAATTGTTTTTTTGATAAGAAAAAAAAGTTACTTTATTAATATAGATGCCTGACGCAACTATTTTGCTGTTGGCAACTCATATGTTTTATCATTGTCAAAATGACACAATTATATGGTTGCATCAGGTCATGTGACTTGCATTAGGTGTCATTAACTTCACTTGAAGAGTTCATAAGGTTTTTTTTTTTAAAAAAAACCTACTATTATTATATTTAATAAATTTGACCTCTATAATTCTCACACATTTTTGTATCTCAAGAATGTAATTATAAAGAGGTTTAACTGTTCAGTATTGAATGAATTGGTGAAACTTTTTTTGAAAGCTCATCTGATGATATAGCTTTATATTTATGAATTATATCTTATACTACTTGTTGAAATGTAATAGTATGTACAAAATTTTTTTAAATTTTATCTAACTTGAACATATTGTTACTTGGTACATGAAACTAAAGTTACCTAAATTGTTTCCAGTTTGATTAATTAAATGAGCTTTTCAAAAAGAATTTTAAAAGTATGAGTTGAGTACCCAATATTTAAAATTCAGATTATATAGAGGTTGAAAATTTTTAATACTTTCAAACGCTTATCATAGCAACTTCTATCCATTAAACTTCATTTATTTTTTCTTTTGGCAAACATAAATTATTAAAATTTGACCAAAAGACTTATGACTCAGAAAGTTATATCTTTGTAAAAAAAAAAGTTATAGAATTTTATTTATTTCATTAAGTCATTATCTTTTTTTTCTTTATATCAAATGAAATTGTTCTGCTTTATTTTTCGATTTATGTTTTTCTGAATTTGACATATATCAATTGTAAATTTAAAAATAACATATGTTATTTTACAAACAGTATAATTGATATAATTTTGCAAAATACAGTAATCCTAAACACCTGAAAATATTTATTATTTACTGCAATTTCATATTAAATTTATTTATTCATTTTAATATAATAATTTTCATGGTATTCTCAAATTTATAAATATGATTACATTCTCATTATTCAGATTACTTCTATTTTATTTTATTATTTACTATTAATGTAAAATAACTTATTTATCTTATATTTCAACCCATTGATTATTATCTATTTTAGTAAGAATGCGACTCAAAATACAAATTTGCTTTCCTTGAAAAGCGATTCCACATTCAACTAATTTCATTGATCTTCTCGGAATTCCTGTTCAGTATATATTTTTTATCAAGTATTTGCATTAATCCTTCTTTGGCACTTTCCTTTAAATGTTTATAGCTATTCTTTGAATTGTTTTTTAAAACTTTAAATTCTATGATTATAAATGTTTTATATTCCACTTGTGGTTCAGATCAATTCTTAAATCAAATTGACCAAATCCTTCTTGTTTATCAGATTAGATTTTGTATCTCTGAAACTTTGCTTGTGAAAGTAACCCAGCCATAAATAAGTTGTAGCCATTTTCTGATTGGTTATTTGGTACATTATGAAAATAAAGCATTTCAATTATCATGTTCTACAAATACTCCTCAAACTTTTGCATATCACATCTTAACAACATATCCAACATGGTATCAACAGAATATGGACTCTGTTGTTTTTTTGTTGTAATTCTTGTAACTTCATTTCAATCTTCTTGCTTGGGACAAGAAGATCGTTATTCTTCATATAAGATAACCGGAATAGAATAAGAATATCCATACGGTTGTAGTATGATTATACCATAATCAATGTCATTCATAACATTTTTCCCAATTATTACATTATTGACATGAAGTTTGGGCATTTGTTCAGAAGACAAACACATTAATTTTATAATTGTCATATCACCTATTATGTTTTTAAAGAAAAATTGTAATTAATATTATAATAAGAATTACCAGTTTACTCAATTAATCAAATGATGTAAAACTTACATGTATCAGTTTGATGACTTTTGAAAGTTTTTTGATTGATGTAACAATTTAATGATAACGGATTATAGAGTTGGATTCCATCACTGGCTTTATATTACCATTTCTTAATTTCCTCTTGATGGTACAAATTATAATAACGGGAAATTGTGGAAACCTTATTTTCTGTAAATCTAAATTTATTGGCAAACTCATTTTCATTCATTAGGAAAAATTAAAGTCATGGAATCCTAACTTTACAATAGGATATACACCCATAAGAAGTACTTTTCAAGATTCTCCTCATTATTCTATATAGATTTAGAATTGTTAATTTTTATTTATAAAGCCAAAATAAATAAAAAAAATCTCACCTTAAAGACCATTTGAAGAATAGATGCAAAAAATTTATGCACATCTTCATAATAATTATTTTTAAATGCAACATTTAATACTGTAGATGATTGTAATCATCGATTAAAATTATATATCTTCTACAATGATAGTTGTTTAACCATTTAGTAAGATCGAATAATTAATATGTAACAATGTTATTTAAGGTAGATTGATCCTTAACAACAATGTTGTCTTATCTGATATAAATGTATTTAAATTGACCAAATAATCGTGGAGTTCTTCATGCAGCCTTGCTGCCATTAATTGCTAGTTATTGTAGCCAGTGTAGTTCTTGAATATATAACTGGATATTTGCAGAAATATTTCTTAATTTTTGCCGCATTATTCATTATAATTGTATCTCGGAATAATTCCTTTCGATAGTTCTTATTATCAGGAAAATTGGGTTTTAAGAAAAATTTCTTTAACATTGTCAACACAGTTGTTTTGCCAAATTTTTCAGGCTGCTAAATGACCAATACTATGGCTTTAGTGTTTATGAATTTGGATATTAAGGACATTTTATCAATAAAATTATAGCCTCTTGAAATGATTCGAGAAAAGTTTGAAATTCCAATGGGCATGCCTTTTGCTTAAAACTTAATTCTAACAACAATGACTAGAATTAATTTGTCTGTGAAATCTGATGTCATTGAAATAACTACCAATAAAACAAACATATCTGTGAATAAATCGACTATAAAATAACCTTAGCTGTAATTAAATTCTCTGCAAACTAAGTTGTCTATGAAGTAATTTTTGGTGAGTTTATGCTACTAAATAGAATATTAAATAAATCGAAATAGATCACAATAAATACAATTTGAATCTTAAGGCAGTCTAATAGCGATAGAGAATATTTTACCTGATTTCGTTCCACTATAAGATACATATTCCCTCCGAATAACAAATTCCAAATCCAGTTCATACACGAACAGTAGAAGTACGTTATACAGCACAGGACAATAGTAGCTCGCAAAACTTACGTTTCTGAGACTCCTGCACTTACTTTCTTGATGCTCCTAGATGTACCCCAAAATTTATATACATTTTTAATACTGATATCATGTGCAGATCACCATCACTGGCAAGCTTTTTTTAGTTTCGACCTTGTTGCGCATGTTTTAATAAAGATTATATATATTTGTTAAATGACATTTATATGATAAGTTTTTCTTAAAAAAAGAATAAATCAAGTTTACATGAACGTGTTTTTAAATTGAATAAAAATTTTTAGAAATAAACTCTATCTGCGTAATAAATGTTTTAAAAACAGTATATCATTAAATATCTGCGCTTTTTAAAAAAACTTTTAGCATAATTGAAATTAGTTTATTTAAAGTTAGTCTTACTAGAATTTTCATAAAGGGGGATTTTTGAATAAAAGGAAATTTTTGGTTTGAATTTTCAAGATTGTGTTACATTACGTCAAATCGCTATTTGTTGTGTCGATTGTTGTTTTGCCTGTGAGTGGAGAGAGAGAGAGTCTGTGGCAAGAGTATTTATGTGATTTCTCGACAATGCTTAGTGTAACATCACATGATCGACCGATGTATCTGCCGGTAGTCTGAGTTTAATTCAGTAGCTCCTGTGTCACCTCACCTGATCGGCTAGTGCCTTGAGCCCTGTGTGACCCGCCTAATCAGCTAGTGTGTTAGTGTTGGCCTTGTTTAGCGTGCCGGGATAGAACTTAAAGAACAAGACGATCGATTAGCATTAAAAAGCTTCCCTTTATACCGAATTAAACATACATATTTATATATTTTTCCAATAATATATTTAAATTAATTTAATTTGAGTTTATCTCTTTGAAAATTGACGAATATCTTTATAATCACATTTTCATCGTTCAGGATTAAATCACCCTTTAAACTTTTAACTACAACTCACATTTTCCTATAAAGACTTGCTCACAATTCCAAATCTTTCTCAAATTTCTCGCCTTTGGTAAATTTATTATACCTAATAAAATTAATATTTAGTTCAGAAATTTCTTTTTCAATCAGTTCTCTTAAAGCATTCGCAATTATTTGTATTTTTTTTTATTTTTTTTTAATTTAAAAATTGAATTTGTATTTTGACATTCAGAATTTAAATTGACAAAAGTTGATCTAATGATCATTGGAAAAAAATAGGCAATTTTTATAGCAACCAAACGCATCTTAGGTTTGACAACTTACCCTTTTAATTTTAATTCTCAGGCATGTAATTTTAATTGTGATATGCGTACATAATACAATGTATTTTTATAATATCACCCCTGTGTTCAATCAAATATAGTATAGTTAATCTTGATTTCCTGGATCAGCAAAAAAACAGAGAAAAATAAAATGCTGGAGAAAAAATTTATGCGTTTTTAAGACAATAACATTTTATTTGATGATTATTTTCAGGCTATTTTTGGTTAGTTTGCTTAACCTTTAAACTTTTGAATTTCAGTTTGTCGACTAATCTTTTAATATATTCTTGTGAGCCACCACATTGCCTATTTTATCCAAAAGGAAATTAATTTTTTTTATCGAATTCATGTTATATTTTTAGCAAAAAAATTTGCGTAAGGATTTTCATTTTTTTTAAAGCAAATATTTATGAATTATTAGGTAGATTGAAGAATGGTTAACACAGCGATATTTTCGCTATAATCACGTCACATGATTAAAAATTTAGCCTAAATTAGAGTAAGTGTTGGCGTATAGGTAACAGTATAGTTTAGGCTGATTGGTTGGTATTACGTAGGTTGATTCATAAATTTTATCGTATAATAATTTTTAAATCTATAATCTTAAAAATTATATCTATAAATATAATATTTATAACCATCCATAAAAAATATTTGTCTAATTTTAATCAGATAGTTTTTAAAAAATTAATTTAAAATTGATAAATATAATATTTATAACCATCTATAAAAAAATTTGATTATATCTATAAATATAATATTTATAACCATCTATAAAAAAAATTTGTCTAATTTTAACCAGATAGTTTTTAAAAAATTAATTTAAAATTGATAAATATAATATTTATAACCATCTATAAAAAAAATTTGTCTAATTTTAATCAGATAGTTTTTAAAAAATTAATTTAAAATTGCTTCTAAATCAACTAATGATCTTTTATAAATAAAAATTACTAAAAGATTATATTTAAAAGATTATAAAAAATTAAAAATCTAATAAATTTTTATAAATTAAAAATTAATAAAATTAATTATTTATTTTTAAATGCTTTACTAAATATATAATACTGTATAATACGTTTTAAATTTTTAAACTTTTTTACAGCAAATAGAATTTTGTATTTTTTTTTTTGTTGTTGTTTTTTTACCCTCTCATAAAATTTTTTATGTTATGTTAAACTAAAAATCTGCTTGGAGCGGCCTAACTTTTTTCAAATTTTAAATTAAATTATCTTCACAACTACTAGATCAAATTTAATAAAATTTTTTGTTTTAATTCTATAACTATATAAAATTAAAATAAAAAAAATTTTATTAAATTTGTGAAAAGGAATTATGCAATTTGCAAAAGTTTTACCGTTTACATTACAATTTCTTGATCTAGGTCCTAATTTGTTAAACTCAAATATTGATATTTTACTCAATCATTGCAATGCACCTTTAAGAAAACTATTAATTTGTGGCATTTTTAAAGCGTTAATCGAATTCTGCATACGAAACAGGACTTTGAAATATTTATGTGCAAACTTATTAGTTATATACGGAGGATAAATATAAAAGAGTGAAGAATATGTGACAATAGTGCCATATTATTGATTGTTGATTTCTATAGATTCCTTTTTTTATTAGTTTTTAGACAAGTTAGCATCTTATATATCATGGCTTTTTTAATATACATAATCAATAGAATTGAGCATCAATGTAATTTCTTTGAAAATAATAAACATTTGTCCGAATAGGCATAAATTGGAAAGTCTGGATACAAGCAAAAGGAAAACATTACATCTCCTACTAGCAAAAAAACCCATTCTCAATGTACCAAAGCTTTCAACTTCATATCAAACTTAAGTCAGCTTGGGACAAATCATAAGAATTCTTTGTGCTCATGCACTAAACTATTACAAATAAATGAAATTGAATAGAAATATGCTACATTGTGGTTATTATACACGCCATATAGCTCAATTCTTTAAAATTCATTATAGCCAAATAGATTAATAATTTTTGACTTTTTTTATAAGTTGGTACCACCTAAAGCCAACAACTTTTTATATATATGTGCCAATTTTTTAGTTGCAGTATAACATAATTGACTAATAAAAATGCAGAAAAATGTAATATAAATTTAAATTTTATTAATAAATTTTAAAATTTTGTTAATAAAATTAAATTTTGTTATGTTTTTTTATATATAAACGCCAAATTTTTAAATTATATACTAGGAAAATGGAAACCATATAGAGTCCGAAGGACCAAATATATTATAGCATAATCGGTTAGATTGTTTTGATTGTTGTTTTTAGTAGATTAGTGGTGGCGAACAGGAGTGTCGATCATGTGATGATCGACAAATAATACTAAGCTATAATTCACTATAATTTTATGTGGGATAAAAATCAATTAACAGTCTACCAACGCAGCATCCAAATTTTTCCGATCAAATCATTTTAACTAAAATGATGGCACATAGGTAGATGAGTATGCATGAGGAAAATCATACTGTACTAAAAGAGGTTTTTCTTGTATTACAGTATTATTAAAAGCGCATGAGGGTGTTACTGTTCTGACTATACTTGGGGGCTTGTTACCCTTGTTATCATATACACTTTTCTAATTTTTATGACATAAAACTTTATTTAAAATTAATACATTCTATATAGCACTGTAGCGATATTTTTTTATTTTAAAAAATGATAATAAATTAATAATTTTCAAGTCTATTTTAATTTAATAGGAAAGCAAGTTTTGAATTACGTGGAGGATTCCAAGTTTTTTGTTGCGTTTTAGCCGCCAAAGCTTCTTGGCAAGCCTTTGCTTCAGTAATTATAGTTTGTCTTAGCCTTTTGTACGTATTATAAAAATTGTCATTTGGATATTATCTGTAACAGTATTTATTAAAAATTCAGACGTTTTTTTATCCTCTTCAAGTTCAACCTCCCTGGAGATTATTAGTTCATCACGATTATAAGTATTCCATTCTATATTATTGTTATATCTGTTAACTTTGTTTACTTCATTTACTGAGTTTTCTAATTCATCTAAAGAATTAATTGTCTTGTTCCAGGGATTGTTCATAGGATTAATGCGTGTGGAGATCTTAGTAAATGAAAGAAGTGGATAGTCATGCCTTCTTTGTGTAATAGCATATTGTGGAAAAAATTCTGGATTTTTATCCATCCATTCTTTAACAAGATGTTTACACACCAAGTAAGTATTATTTATAAATGCAGGACATGAGCAAGTCCAATTATCATTATTTGTTAAATATTTATTTTCTGAATCAAATTCTTTATCTAATGCCTTTTTCCATTCACTTTTAAATACATTCCACCAGGATGGATAATTTCGTTTATTATCATAACTTTTCCAGGTATTTATTTGATCCAGAACTAATGTTCTTGTTAAAATCTGCGTTAGGCAATCTAAACGGGGTTGATTACAAGTATACTGATAATTATGCTTTATGACACGCCAGTGCGATTCAACTATCATCGTCGTTCGTGCTAATGGAATTGCATTTGGAAAAGAAGCTCTGGCAAAAAGATTCCAATCAGCTTTATTATACCAATTGGACCACAAGTATTCCCACAGATGAACAAGATTTCTATCTTTACAATATGCATAGATCTCTTTAACACTTTCATAATAAATTTCTTCTGAGGTAAGAAAAACTTTATTAATAGGTATAAGGGGATGCAATATTGAATGCCTATGAACAATAGCTAAAACCTCTTTTATATTATTTTCTAAATATAAAATATTCTTATTTTCTTTAGGAATCCAGCATCTTTCGCTTTTAATACTGTATATTGAATTGACTTATTTTTTTTTTCTTTTAATTTCTTACTTATTGCACGCTTAACATGCCGCAAGCACAGGTGAATTTTAATTTTTCCAGACCAGGCCTCTTGCGCTACTGCTATTTGACCTGCATCCTTATCCATAAGAACAAAAACAGATAAGACTCCCTCACTTTTTAATATTGAAAAAAATTCTCTTAGAACTTTTAATCGCGAATGAATTATATTTTTAGGGTCCTGAAAAAGATCTTTTGGAGCTGCAAAAAGTGTCAACATACAAATACGCAAATGGAACTCCATGTTCACCATAATTTACTAATACTGCAAAGAGTTTAAACTTCTGTTGATTTGTTTTATATGTAGAATCAACAATAATTTCATTAATATCAGCTTTTTCTATATAATTATTAAAAGGGGTAAGGAATCCAAGTGATCGAACAAAATCGTTTCAATATATAATAAAACCTTAAATCCTTCATCAACTAATTCATTTTGTTTTAAAAAGTTTAGAGATGAAAGGAGTTGATTGGACGCATTTGTAAGATATTGTTGGGTGGAAAACTTTGAAACCCAATAATACACTTGATTATAACTGTGTATTGGTGGATTAATTTGACCTTCTTCGCAGAGCCGTTTATAAATTTCAATTTTTCTAAAATTTCGTTTTATATTTTTAGAGATCCAAATTATAGCATTTTCAGGTAATTTGTTATCACGATAGGTTGGGTGCTCATGGGGAATTAAATGTTGGATTTCAATTTTTGCTTGGCGAATGTTTAAATCAATATGAATTACAATGTTTCCTTCACAGGAATATCAGTTAATTGGAGGACTTATTTCACTTATTCTTTTTACTAATTGATCAGGTAAGCGTTTATGCTTTCTATCTTCTCTTTGGGCACAACCAAGATATATTGATGCTTTTTCAAGATTATTTTATAGACATAAATTTTTCTAATTTCCCAGTAATAATGAGATCCGGATTCAATAGGCATGAGAAAAAAAGAACATAATTTACAAATTTTGGATTCTACATCACTATTTAATACTTGGAAATTATCGATCAATTCATCCTCAAACTCAAACGTTTTTGAAAATTTTATTTCTGGATCTTTTTCTTTATTTATAAAATACATAGCAACTAATTCTTCTAATTTAGCTAATTCATATAAAACACAGTCTTCTTCATTTTCTAGATCACTATTTTTATCTTGATTGTCGAATTGGCCCGAAATTTCTGAAGTTTCAGAATTATTATCTTCACAAATACTAGATTTTTTTCTTCTCTTTTCCGAACAATCATTACAAGTATCAAATACCTTGTATTTTGCTATAGTAGAGTCTAGTAAATTCGCTGAGCAACTTTGTCTTTTTACAGCGAGAAAATTCTTTATCTTGGGGATCACTGGTAATATTAGGTATTTGATTTAAATCCATAATTTAAGTGTATTAGAAAAATATCTACTTAAAATAATTTATTAATAGTTGAGGCAAAAAATATAATATTTATTTTAACGGGTTTACTAAATCACACCACTGGCGCTCAACACCACAATGATTTTCACCAATCAAATTTTTTAAATGCAGTGTAACGTAAAGATCAGGTGTAACATAAAATTTTGTTGTTTTGCTTTTTTTTTAAAAAAATACCTTCTAACTCAAAATTTTATCTATGAAACCACCTTTTTTTTAAAAAAAACCTCTTGCGAAATTTTACTATATACTATGCCTCACCCTAATCCTAACTATTGCTCTACTTAACATATATCAACCTTAGCTTTTGTTTATTTTTTTTTGTTTATTTTTTTTAATATTGATCTTCATGTTACACTGCATACTGGTGTTTAACACTACTGGTTTGATTTATAATTACTGTATTTTAAAACTTAAACGTCTACAAGGATTTTTTTATTATGTACTCTTTTTTCTTATAAGTTTTATTTTATAATTCTTGGTAATTTTGTTTATTTTATTTAAATATTGTCACTAACTATTAATTCGAATTTAAGTTTAGTTAATTCATAAAATACGGTTTATTATTATTTAAATGTAAGTAATAAATTAAAAGTTTTTTTATATTTATATATTTCCTTATAGTTTCAGCTATTAATTGCGGTATATTTGTTACATATTAGAACATTGGAGTGTCACTTCAAATTCTACTATACCAGAGATTTCTATTGGGGTTTCAAAATTAAAATCAGAGAATTTTATTTTATTTTTTTGATTTATAATTTAACATAGTAAAAATGCTATTTAAAAACTTTTACTTTGCATTATTTATTTGTTAATTTTGAAACCCCATTGAGAGGTTTCAAAATTAACAAATAAATGTTGCATTTTGAAAATAAATAGGAATTTTTAAATAGAATATTCACTATATTGAATTATAAACAAAAAAAAAATAAGGTTTCTGATTTTAATTTTGAAAATTTTATTACAAATATTACAATGTTTCTTAAATTACTGTTTCGAACCTCAAGCAATTTGGGAAATTCCAAACTATATAGTAATTATTTGTGGATTTTGTTATTAATAAAATATTATGAAAATTTAAGTCTCATCACTACCTGCATATTACTATTTCCTGATAAGTATAACGTCAATTTTATCACTAATTTCCAATCTCATCTTATTTGGTATAGATCATGCTTTCAATTATATTATGTGTGCAGTTAGTCGTCTATGGAAAATCTACTATGATGATAGATTTTCCATAGACAGCTAACTGTACATAAAATATAATCGAAAGCCAGCATGCATTCATAAAGCACTGATTATTATAGAATATAATTATGTATATTAACTTTATGTTTGAGATTGGTAAATATATTATGTTTCATTAAATTGCTTCAGCAATATGTATTTTATTTTAATATGAGATTTAGAATACTTTTAAATATCTTTCTTAATGTGTCCGCTAGTATATGAATCTTTAACTTTTTTAGGACCTAACTAAAGCCGTGAGTATTAAATAGATAAGTTATAGCCTTATTTATTTGAATTTTTCTTATAACTAACAAGCATATTTTATGCAGGTTCAAGCTAATTGTACCATTATACATCGTGGCAATTCTGTTAAATCCTAAAATATAAATTATTAATGTTTTTTGTGCTCCAATATATTGATATATAGTTGATTAAAAAAAGAAGTCTTTAAATTTAAATATAAAATTTGGGGTCTGAACAGAATCGGCCACGCTGAATTATTATTTTTGGGGTCTGAACAGAATCGGCCACGCTGAATTATTATTATAATTATCATAATTATAATTATTAAAGTCATTAGTAATAAAATTATACCATAGTAATAATAATATGATTATAGTTATGAACGATTTTAATATAATTATATTTTTTTGTTGCATATTTTGGAGTTTTGGTTTTATTTTTCACTATATATTTTATAATAAATTTTAGCGTTGAAAATGTTGAATTCCTAATATACACTATTTTAATATTCTGCATTTGGTCACATACTAAAATTTTAATCATTTTTTTGTAGCTAAGACTTGATTTAACAATACTATTTGTTCCCATAAGTATATGGGTTTATTAACCAAATTATTTCTTTTACATTTAACAATTTTATTTATTACGAAAATATGACAAGTTAGTACTAAATCAAAAGAGTATGGATATAATATTTATAGGAACAAAAAATTAATTTTATAAGTTTATTCGATGGATTAATAGAATTTTGATAATTTAATAAATTTATCAAAAGATTGTTGTGAAAAACGTTAACCTCATAATTGTTTGCTTTGATATACATAGTTTTTATTTGTATTTCATTTATTAATTTTAAATTTACACTTCATATCAAATTTAATATCAGATTTCTTAGAATTATATTTATATTAATAAAGAAAGTGTATTATAATAATGAAATAAACTTGTATATATTATTTAAAAAAAATTTTGTACATGTCCTATATATTCTATTGTAAATATGTTGAAAGATCGAAAACAAAATTATGCGTAGGGCATTTATGTAGATTTTAAACAATCGCGTTCAATTGATTTTCATCACATGTAAATTATAGCGAATCACAGCTTAGTATTATTTGTCAATCATCACATGATCGACACTTCTGTTCGCCACCACTAATTTACTATTGTTTTTTTACATTACACCTGATCTAGCCAATCAAAACTCGTAATTTGCGGACACACAGACATCGACTACTATTGCCTCTACAGTAATGTCCTTCAGACAATAACTTTAAATTGATATAACCTTCTTAAAATAAAATATAAGTTACTAAAAATTTTTATTTATAGATTTGATAGTTTAATCAAAAAGCTATTAAATTTATAAAAACTTTTTTTTAGTTTATTTATTTTAAAAAAACTAGCATCAGGGCACGTCCTTATGTCCGTGCTATAGTTAATTATAAGAGGAAGTTGCATACAGGTATTAGAACATGACTTTATGTTAATAGATATATAAATAATATAAACACTTTAGTATAATCATTAGTATTTAGTAGTAAAGTAGGCAGCTAATTCAATCTAAATTGCTAAAATAAATCATATTAAAAAAAATTACAGGTTCTGTTGTTTGTAATTTATAGTTCCCTTTTGATTAGCTGTACTTACTAATATTTTTAATAGTATATAGAACTGCCTTAAAAGTACTGCTCAATTTTACTTGAACTATACTATAATGACTAAAAGTTTAGACTTTTATTATGTTGAAATGCCAATGTAAATGCTTTAAATAGTAACTTATAAAATTATGAATTATGTAGAAAATTTTGTAATTTTATCAGCTTCATTGTGCTCAAGTCCTAATATAAAAATATTAGCTAATGCAATAACCATTTATATTACTAAAGTTTTAATGTCTATCTGTCACGTTTAAACAATCTGATTGGTGATGCACTTCACCATTTTCGTTTGCTCTACTTCTACGTTTTCGTGTGGCATTAATTTTTCTTTGTTCTTGTGTTGAAAGGTTATTTTTTCTACATGGCATGACAGTTAAATAAGTAAGCAACTTTTTTTTGAAAAAGTACAAAAATGAGAAATAAGAAATCAAGCACTTAGTTAGTTAGCAAGGATATCACGCGCGCTGCTCGTTAGGATAAAAACAAACGGCAGAGTTCAAACTGTTCTTTTTTATATGAAGACTCTATAGTACAGTGCTGGACATGTATTCCAGTCACGTGTACACCTGTTAGTCAGCTATAGAGATCGGTATGGATCAACCCGATATTAGTCTTTGTGTCGTAAATGCTTCTAACTTACAGTTTTTTTTTGAACTCAGATAATAAGGACGGACAGCATATGTAGATCACATAATGTAGATCACCTGATGATAATCCAGATCACGGTACCAAATTCAACCAATCAGATTGTTTAAATGTGACAGACAGATATTAAAACTTTAGTAATATAGATTATAAAAGTTTTAAAAATTTCATAATTAAAAGTTGATGGCTTTTCATGGTAGCAACTGTAGTATTTAATTTGTACACTAAATATTTTTATGTATGTATGATATATGAATAATAAATATATAATAAATAGAAGGGAACTGTTATTGCCACCCCCATTTTTGTTAATGCAACCCCATCCTGCCTTTGACCCAACTTCCGGCTTAAATCATGTGACCCAAGCCACAAAACAAGATCACATGACCAACAAATTTTGTCTAAAGCTACTTAGTAACACAAATTTGTGGTGCATAGTTTGTGTAACCTTATTATCCAATCAAATTATAGTGCCGGAATCATAAGATTTTAAATTTAATTAATAGAATTCTATAAAATCTTATAATTAACAAAATTTTACTAAATAAACCTAAAATTAGCACTAAGTAAACTTGTTCAGCACCTAAAATACATCAAATCGGCATATTTATTTTTATTTTATTTGAAATTTGGAGAATAGATGTATAATTTTGGATTTTTTATCAAAAAAGTTAAATTTAAGCATCTTTTCTCCAAATTTCAAGTAAAATAAAAAAATTATGCCGATTTGGTGTATTTTTAGATGCTAAACTAGTTTACTTAGTGCATAAAGTCAAAATTAACTAGTAAAATTTTGTTAACCATAAAATTTACAGAATTTTATTAATAAAATTCTATAAAATCTTATTATTTACAAAATTTTACTAATTAATTCTAACTTTATGCACTAAGTAAACTTGTTCCTCATATAAAAATACATTAAAACTCTAGAGTTGTTTTTATTTTACTTGAGTTTTAGAGAATAGATGTATAATTCTTGATTTTTGATCAAAAAAGTCAAAATTATGCATTTATTCTCCAAATTTTAAGTAAAATAAAATAATTCTGCCGGTTTGATGTATTTTTAGATGCTCTACAAGTTTACTTAGTGCATAATGTTAGAATTAATTAGTAAAATTTTGTGAATAATAAGATTTTATAGAATTTTATTAATAAAATTCTGTAAAATCTTATGATTAACAAAATTTTACTAGTTAATTCTGACTATGCACTAAGTAAACTTGTTTAGCATCTAAAAATACATCAAATCGGCATAATTATTTTTATTTTACTTGAAGTTTGGAGAAAAGATGCTTAAATTTGACATCTTTGATTAAAAATCCAAAATTATGCATCTATTCTCCAAATTTCAAGTAAAATAAAAATAATATGCCGATTTGATTATTTTTAGATGCTGAACAAGATTATTTAGTGCATAATTTTAGGGTTAATTAATAAAATTTTGTGAATAATAAGAATTTATAGAATTTTATTAATAAAATTCTATAAATTCTTATTATTCACAAAATTTTATTAATTAAGCTTAAAATTATGCACTAAGTAATCTTGTTCAGCATCTTAAAATACATCAAATCAGCATATTATTTTTATTTTATTTGAAATTTGGAGAATAGATGCATAATTTTGGCTTTTTGATCAAAAATGTCAAATTTAAGCATCTTTTCTCCAAATTTCAAGTAAATGAAAATAATTATGCTGATTTGGTGTATTTTTAGATGCTAAACAAGTTTACTTGGTGCATAAAGTCAGAATTAATTAGTAAAATTTTGTTAATCATAATATTTTACACAATTTTATTAATAAAATTCTATAAAATCTTATAATTCATAAATTTTTATTGATAAATTCTAACTTTATGACTAAGTAAACTATAGAGCATCAAAAAATACATCAAAATGGCAGAATTGTTTTTATTTTACTTAAGATTTGGAGAATAGATGCATAATTTTGGATTTTTGGTCAAAAAGTCAAATTTAAGCATCTTTTCTCCAAATTTCAAGTAAAATAAAAACAATTCTGCCAATTTGATGCATTTTTAGATGATAAACAAGTTTACTTAGTGCATAATGTTAGAATTAACTATTAAAATTTTGTTAACCATAAGATTTTACAGAATTTTATTAATAAAATTCTATAAAATCTTATTATTCACAAAATTTTGCTAATTAATTCTAACTTTATGCACTAAGTAAATTTGTAAAGCATCTAAAAATACATCAAAATGACGGATTGTTTTTATTTTACTTAAGATTTGAAGAATAGATGCATAATTTTGACTTTTTTGATCAAAAATCCAAAATTATGCATCTATTCTCCAAAACTCAAGTAAAATAAAACAATTCTGCCATTTTGATATATTTTTAGATGAGAAACAAGTTTACTTTGTGCATAAAGTTAGAATTAACTAGTAAAATTTTGTAAATAATAAGATTTTATAGAATTTATTAATAAAATTCAGTAAAATTTTATGATTAACAAAATTTTACTAATTAATTCTGACTTTTGCACTAAGTAAACTTGTTTAGCATAATTTTAGGTTTAATTAGTAAAATTTTGTGAATTATAAGATTTTATAGAATTTTATTAATAAAATTCTTTAAAATCATATGATTCCGGCACTATAATTTGATTGGATAATAAGGTTACACAAACTATGCACCACAAATTTGTGTTACTAAGTAGCTTTAGACAAAATTTTTTGGTCATGTGACCTTGTTTTGTGGCTTGGGTCACATGATTTGGGCTGGAAGTTGGGTCGGAGGCCGGATGGGGTGGCATTAACACAAATAGGGGGTGGCAATAACAGTTCCCTAAATAGAATTATGCTTATAAATAGATCTTAAAATTTTGCAGACAAAAACTATCTCAAATTTTACATCATTATACATTTTATTGTTTCTAGTAATATACTTTATTGCATTCTTTCTGATATAAAATAACATAACAAAAACTATAGATATTAACTAAATATAGAATAAAAATCCGATAATAATGGTAATATAATAAAGAAGTTATAGATAGTATTGTTTAAATAATTATAAATTGTTACTAAGATTGGCTAATGATCACTATTATTCAGCCTAATTTTTGTTTTTGAGATACAAATTAAATTATTATTATAAATTTATAAATTACAAAATAGACAAAATAGTTTTATTTGTGTATACGTATGTCAAATACTTTCAACTTCAGTAATATCAAATTTAATTTGAATAGAACCAGCTTGAGATAAACCTAAGTAAACAAATAATATTATTTTTAAATCAGTTATTATAATATATTGGTTGAAAATAAATACCTTTAATTGCCTTTGAAATTAATTTTGTACTAATAAGTTTGCTAGTATACATGTCATCTGGATGCTTTGATATTGGCAATGATTTAATAAATTTATCTGCATCTAAGAATTGCTTTTTAATTTCATTATTATTTAAACTAGCTATCTTATAAAGTCAATCATCTACTGTCTCCCAAATATCCATTGCACTAGGCCGTTTTTGTGGACCAGAATTCATGCATTTCTCAGCCAATTCAGTATAACATTTAGGAGTTCCAGGTGCAAACTCTGGTTGCAATCCTTTGCAAATCTGGACTGCAAGTTTTATATCAAATTTATAACCATCAAAAGGTCTTTGTCCATTTGACATTTCTGTCATAATTATACCAAACCCATAAATATCTGCTGCTTGTGTAAACCGCTGTTCGCCTGATAAAACATCTGGTGCAATATAGGGCATAACACCATAAATATCTCCTAAAACACTTTCACATTTTTTTCTAGACAATCCCAGGTCTGTTATATAAGATCGTACATTTTCATTAGTGCGTTGCCCTTGCAAAATATTACCACTATGAAAATCTGCATGAAAGTATTCTGCAAAGCGATGAATATTATCCAACTCATCGGAAATATCTTTAAGAATTTGTAATCTAGTTTGCCATGTAAGTTCATTAAAATTCTTACTTAAATATTTATGAAGGGACCCTTTATTAGCATACTGAAATACCATCATGTATTCTTTTGTTTCTGTATTTTGAGTTATTCCATATATTGCGAGTTTACTGTAATTCAATTTACATGTCATAAAACTTCTGAACTTAACGTTTAAATAATGAATTAGTCCAATAATTTTTAGTGAATTATAAAGCCAATAAATTAACTTACTTCTTTTAAAAAATCCGTATTATTTTCCTTAGAATTGATCAATGTCTTAAGTGCAACAATGCTATTTGGTTCACGCGCACTTTTGTAGATATAGATATTACCGAGATTAATTTTTTCAACTTTCCGTATGCCATCCAACCAGATTGCTGAATATACTGAGCCAAATCCCCCTTTACCAATTTTTTCAATATTAGATAATCTATTAAATGGAATCCAATCAATTACATCCGTATAGTTAAAAGTTCGAAGCTTAGCAAGGAGAATTAAATCCTTCGGTAAATATTCTAATTGGAATGCTTTCTTCGTCTTCGGTGCCAGGGAAAGAAATAGTATAACCACTGCCTCAAATTTCATAATGTTTTAGTTCTTCAGGTTTAATGTCCTTAAAAAACCATTTTTTATTTAAATCATCAATTAAGACACTGATTTCTCTATTATCTTCTAATTTGACAGTTAACTTTTCTTTACTTACTCGGCAACTAACAATTTTAGCGTGAAATTCTCTGATGTAATCATCAATATCTTCATTTATACTTATCCGTTTTTGAATGGTTATATCGGGATCACATGACAGACACCATGCTTCAGATGTGTTATTTTTATTGCAATATGCACATTTTCCGTATGTGTACAATCTATATAATAAATAATGTTTTTATTTGAGTCCGCGATTTTGATTTTATACAGAATGTAAAAAACTTTTTATACCTACCGGCTAAATTAATGCGAATGAAATGTTTTGTACATAATGTAAATAAGTATTTATGTCTTTGTTTTGTGAACTTGTTTTTCTCTTTTTATGTAGTAATATTAAATGTTCTTTGTACTCACTCGCTGAATGAAATGATTAATTTGAATGAATGATTGTACATAATGGTAAATAAGTATTTATTTTCTTGTTTTGTGAACTTGTTTTGCTGATTTTATGTAGTCAAATTATTAAATGTTCTTTATACTCACCCACTAACTTAGTGCGAATGAAATGATTAATGCGAATGAAATGATTTGTACGTAATGGTCAATAAATATTTATGTTCTTGTTTTGTGAACTTGTTTTGCTGTTTTATGT
The DNA here is from genome assembly GCA_003550325.1 of Gigaspora rosea. Taxonomy (NCBI): domain Eukaryota; kingdom Fungi; phylum Glomeromycota; class Glomeromycetes; order Diversisporales; family Gigasporaceae; genus Gigaspora; species Gigaspora rosea. Next base: position 104,162 of record QKWP01001628.1, read on the forward strand.
AGTAAAATTATTAAATGTTCTCCATACTCACGTACTAAATTAATGCGAATTAAATGACTTGTACGTAATGGTAATAAGTATTTATAAAGTTGTTTTATGAACTTGTTTTGCTGTTTTTATAAGAAAAAAATTTTTAAATGTTCGTTATACTCACAAGCTAAATGAATTGATTAATTCGAATGAAATAATTTGTACGGAAAAGTAAATTAAGTATTTAATATATTCTTGTTTAGTAAACTTGTTTTGTTATTTTTATTTCGTAAAATTATTAAATGCCCTTTTTACTCACTAACATAATGCAAATGAAATGATTTGTACGGAATAATAAATTAATTATGTTCTTGTTTTATGAATTTGTATTGCTATTTTTTATTTCGTAAAATTATTAATTGTTCTCTATACTCACGTGCTGTACAAAATTATTAATGAGCATGTACTGATTGTGCGTAATGGTAAATAGGTATTTATGTTCTTGTTTTGTGAACTTGTTTTGCGAACTTGTTTTGCTGTTTTTATGTAGTAAATTATTAATATTCTTATACTCACCCACTGACTTAGTACGAATGAAATGATTTGTACGTAATAGTAAATTAAGCATTTATGAACTTGTTTTTATTCCGTAAAAATTATTCAAAAATGTTCTTTTATACTCACACACTGAAAGAATTGTTTAATACGAATGAAATGGTAAATAAGTCTTTATGTTCTTTTTTTGTGAACTGATTCTACTGTTTTTATTTCGTAAAATTATTAAATGTTCTTTATACTTACGGACTAAAATAGCACAAACAATAAATATGAGGTTAAATTGCTGATAAATGTAGCAATAAATGCTCTTTATGCTTACTCCCTAATAATTAAAATTGTATAAGAGATCTTGCTTCAAAATAAGTTCAAACATCAATAAAAATTAAAATCAATCACTTTTCAATCCATTCTACAAATTTATCCTCATTTTTTTCCACGCCAATTCCATAAAAGTAACAAATGGCAGTTTTCCAAATTCCCATGGAATTACCTGCCTCGGCGGCCTTCAAATAATATGTAAATGCTTTATTCTTATCTGCTTTAACTCCAATTCCTAAGTAGTAACAATAGCCAACTTGATACATTCCGTTAGAATTATTCATATCTGCAGACTTTTGATAATATGTTATTGCCTTATCTTCATCCTTTTCAATTCCAATTCCATATTCGTAACAATATCCAAGCCTGTACGTTCCATCTGGATCATTCATATCCACCGATAAATTCAGTTTATTAAAATTATCAATGATTTGTGAAATATCATCTGATGAATTCATAGTTTCTTTTACTAATGGTCCTTTTTTAAGAACAAATTAATAAAAATATTAATGATCATACCAATCCAGTGTATTTATTATACCGTACGTACGTACCACCGTTGTGGAAGGTGGGACTGACACTGGAATTGGCAAGAGCCGTGATATTTTAATACTCATATTATAAATTAGTTTATCAATAAATTTAGTAATTGATGATTAAAATAACGAAGCTTTTTTTCATTCTACTAAAGGACCTTCTATAGCAACGAAGGTGTGGATAAGATATTTAGTCCACACAAATGTTACAATATGTTACTGTCAACGGAGAGAGCAGTACATTACATGCATGGTTTAATTCTGATAGTTAACATTAGAACATGGCCATAAAATATAAAGTTTGAATATTCAAGGGTTACAAGGCATTTATTATACAGTAAAGGAATGAAAGTTTATGAATTTTTATTTTGGGTGGGACGAACAAGAGTATGATTAAATAATACGAGGAAACTTAACTAGTGTAACGGTTGAATTGGGAGAGCGGTAAAACAATATAGACAATAGTGCCAATTTAAAGCTCCAACCGATTACGGGTAGAGAGATATAAATATCAATATAAGGGTCACGGGGTACAATAAGTTCACAGCGATATATTTAAGACGCTGACGCTGGTGATGCTAATATGGGGGGGGTGATTTAATTAAAGGATAGATTAATTTGATTATATCAATTGAATCGGGGTAAGTTCGACACGAAGTTCAAATGTAAGGGAGTCACGTGAACAATTTAAAGGAATTAGTCACAGGGAATTCGAGTTATAATAAACCAATACGAAGTTACAAGTCAATTCAGTCTGTCGAATTGAGTCTCGCAAGGTTTATTAAGGTTACAAGTCAAATTCAAAAGGTAAGTTTATCATGTTTATTATTATATTTTATTTTAAATGAGACGTGGAACTTATTGATGACCTCTATTGAATTTGAAGGGTTTATATACATTTTGTAGGGTTAGAGCGTTTACGCTCTATTTTGAATGAATTCGCTTTCATTTAGGTGTATACGTTCTTTTCTACGCGTATACACACAAATTTGAGCGTATACGCTTGGGGCGCAATTTGACAAGCCCGTGCAATCGCGTATACGCGATATTTTGAACGTATACGCTTTTGCATAATTTAAGCCACCAAGCCTCATTACGTTATTTGTATACATGATTTAAAAATATTTACAATATAAAAAAACTAAAATAAAAAATAATTCGTTACACTAGTAACAACTGGAAGGCATATTTTCATGAAAGTTATATTTCACTCTTGAAACTATATTACAACGTTTCCTGGTTATCAAATTTACCAAATTCAGAAATTAGAAAGATTAATGATAATCCATAACACCACCTTTTGTGGTATAATAAAATTTTCTTATAAACGCACATAGTTCTAATTCTAATTTTTCATGCGACCCCGCGCCTGATCTTAAATTTATGTTAAAAAGATTTTGGACACGTGCTTCAAAAATAATTTACTATGCGACTTTGTTATTGCCGGGTTAACAGTTTTATTTTAAATGTAAAACGACTAATGCAATTACGAGTTAAAGGTTTCTCTATTAATGTTTATCAAATAAATTTATACACATCCCACTAATTAAGCATTTATCTGCGAGCGATAATTGACCTCATTTCGTAATCTGAAGCCACATATATTTTATATTTCTTAATTCATACTGACTATTTTCGCACTGACGAAATGGTTTCGTCTGATGAAACCTTGACATTGACGAAACTGCAGACGTTGACGAATCTCTTGACGAAATTAATTTGACCAATAAAATATTAAATTGTAGCTGTCCATCTTTCAACAAGTTCCTCTATAACACATCTGCATTTTCTGAAACTTAAATTTTTATCAAAATTTCTGTTATTTCTTATAAAGTTTCGTCGGCTTCGTCTCGTCAGACCGCTCAGATATCTCCGGGTAAGTAATGTAAAAATCATCAGATAATTTCGTATAAAGATGAAAAAATAGATATGATGTGATGAATAAAAAACTAAGTTCGCAAGGATAAATTTCCATTAATAGTTTTCAATGACATCTGAAGGATAAATCACTTTTTTAAATTTTTCTTAACATTTGTCATATAAAATTTATGTTTCATCATGTGTTTCGTCATTCGTCACAAGTTTCGTCATTCGTTGCCTGACGAAATGGTTTCGTCATTCGTCTAGACGAAAAGTAACACCGATAATAATAATGATAACGTAAAAATTGTAATAATAAAAAAGATTGGAGAAGTAATCCGAGCATGACACCGGATCTGGACCAGATATTAACGCTAAACTTTATGTATTTAGAATTGCTTTATTGTATTATTGTAATATATAATATTCGGATATAATTAGATTTAGTAATGCGTAATATCTTTCCCACATGCATAAAACAGAAATATAATTTTTTTTAATGGCAGAATTAGCAATTTCTAATATCAGCCCGATGGTTTTCCACCTGCATAAAGCAGGCCGGATGGAATTCTAAAGACCTTGCATTTACAGCAAAAATGACAGGAATCTGAGAGAAGAGAGGATTAGATGCGAATCTTGATTGTTTCTCAAGATGCAGGCGTAACTCCCGCTCCTGCATTTTACTTATTTGCGCGGGTAACACAAACCAAAAAGGAATAAATAAACTAAATGCGTGAGATAAAAATTTAGGGTTAGGGCCTTAACGTTAGAGGCTATAGGGTTAGAGTGATGCTTAATATAAGTAAAATTTCATTCCCGTCATTTTTAATTAGTGCACCAAGATCGATTTAAACATTAGTTTTTGCGTATTTTCGCTTTTTTCTTCTTCATCGGGCTGATCCGGAATAGTCAAAATTTGCACTCTCCGATTGGCTATTTCCTCTCCAGGAGCTTGTATTACCCGCGCAAATAAGTGGATGCCCATTCCTGTGGCTGTTCTTTTGATGATTTCATAATTTGGCATCATCAGCATAGTTGTCAATCAGGTTCAGGAGCTGTTGATGTCAGGTTTTCTGTCGCAATCCTTTTCAAGCGTGCAGTTGTTATCTTGTGAATGCGCCAGCCTACTACTGTTTAGCTGAAATTAGTAAGTGATTTTATTGTTTTGTAATACTGGTTTTTAACAAGAGATGAGCTCGCCTTTAACTAGTTCAGGACAGACTTATTATGAGATCGCATCCCTACCAGAAATATAAAAATACGTACAAAGTACTGAACATACATAAATTATAACGAACTTAATCATTCTTCACTTTAATTCTTTCTTCACTTTAAATGGCATCAAAAATGGTTATGGGCGATATGCCCGAATTAATGAAAATATTTTTAAAAATTTAAATAAAGAAATTTATTCATTATACTCATGCACACTTGTGAGCCGATATTGGTGCAAAATGTCAAATCTTATTCTTTGGCAAGATCCATTTTCATTCGAACAAAAAAAACCTTTATTCATTTCTAAATATTTTTCGTCACTTGGTGAAGACGAAAAATTCATTTTAAAAGGATTTGGAATAAATACAGAATTTTCTGAAACACTATTTGATTATGCAAGATTTCTGAAAGTTCTTGATCTATCAAATTTAAAAAGTAATGTTAAAAAATGGATTGATTTACAGCAAGTTGTTCCAAAAGCCTATTATACAACATCATTATATCGTATAATGAATTTATTAATTAAATTATTTATTGTGTGGTGCCATTTTGTACAAATTAAATTTACATTATTTATATATTCCTGATGATGAAATTAATTTGGAGAGACCTTATTCATTAGGACAAAATAAGCAATTTTTTTCACGACTTCAAGATTTAACTTTGAGTTTAATGTTATTCAGCACTGAAAATGCTACTAATTTATTAAGAATCTTGGAAAAAAATGCTACGAAAGTTAGTGCTTTGAAACTTGATAATTTTCATTCATCATATGATCCACAATTATTTGAAGCTCTTAGACGTATTATTAAATCACAAGAACAACTTAGAAAATTTAGCATAGTTGGTAAACAATTTCCTGCAGAATTCTACGGCATCGTTTCAGCTTTAGCGAGACAAAAAAACTCGTTACAAGAAGTTATAATAGAATATTGTGATTTTAGTGCAGAGTTTGAGGTACTAAATTATTGTAAAAATTTAGAAATTCTTCGTATGAGGTATTACGACAATCCAGAACTGTTGAACATATTAAATTGTAAAATTAACACTTTAGAAATCGTTGGTTTCCATATTGATGCATCATATATGATTCAAATTTTAGAAAATTCTGGTTTATTACTTCAACGACTCCATAATCAACCTTATACTTATTTTATCAGTAAGTATAGTATCTTTTTTTTGTACAAGTTATTGTTTATGGTGGAAAATGGCAAATATGCTGTACACTCATATACTCAATTACCTTAGCATGTTGAAATGTTGATTGAAGATTGATGTCCGAGTTTATGTAATTGTTCTGAATAATTACATAATACTGGCATCAATTTTTGATCAGCGAGCTAAGGCAATTGAGTGTAACGAGTGTATATCAAAAAAAATTTTCAACCATTTTGAAAACAGCGATAATTATGTTGTTGCATTGCTAATTAATTTTAATTTAAACTAGATGGGAGTAAAGGAAACAAGTGATAATATGTTCGACATAAAAAGAGAAGTTGCACTTATGAAATTGTCAGACGATGAGTCAGACTCAGATGATGAAGATCTATCTGAAAATGATGCTTTGGATGATACATTTAATCATCCAACGCCTAACATTAACCTTGGACAAGATGACGAGTCTGATTCAGATGATGATCTTTATGTTGAAAATGTTAATCATCCAACGCCTAACATTAACTCTAGACATTACCTTTCGCCTGATGAATTAACAACACGCATACCCAAAAAAAGAAGGTTGAGTATTTAAGGTATTATAATGGTCACTATTGATTTAGGGTGCGAGAGTGATCAATACCCTTGAATTTGGTGTGTACACAAAATATCATCTAGCTTGATTATCTAATAAATTTAATAAATTTTATAAGCCAAACAATTTACTTTCTCCCTGGTTCTTTTAGTTAATTCGTATTGAGATATTAATTTACTAGATATGATTATGTGCTCGATAATTATAGCAATATTTAATTAACCAATATTCAGTAAGAGTTATAGTACAATTAAATTATGTTCACGAATCTTTCTCAATGTGATTAATTTATGACCGGTTGATGTTTAAGTATTATGATAAACTTAAAAATATTGCAACTGATGCTTGAGCAACACTTTTATCGGTATTACCATTTAGTGATTGTTATGTTTTAACAAGATCGAAATAAATAAATAAATAAAGTTAAAGCACCATCTATGTAATTCCAAGTTCTATTTCTTTTTTTTTTCAGACTTTACTATAAACCAAACAAAATATTGACATCAACAATTCTGGTTCTTGTTTCTTTTTTTTCACATTTCACAAACTTTTCATATGTTGCTACAACAAAATTATAAGGTAATAATTCATTGGTGCTAATAACGATTTTGAAGATCTTTGATGATAATTTAAAAAGAGAAGTGCTTGAACAATTATTTTTTCCAATCAATCAATGAAAAATTTCAGCAAATAATCGCAACTCTATGAAAAAAAGGATGCACTTTTAAATACTGTACTAACCTGTGATTGGCTAGAAATATTAGTCCCGAATTTATTTTATTACAAACTTTGAGAATTTCTTGGTAATTGTCTGGTAATTGTCTGGTAAATTTCATTTATTAAGACCATTTTTGAAATTTACGAGTCTGTAAAATTTGAAAAATAGGATTAATTAATGAAAATAGACCAACATTATCAGATACCTTCACTCAAAGTTCGTAGTAAATTAAGAAAAATTGAAAATTTTCTTATTGCTAGTCAATAAACTACAAAATCTATTATACAAACGACAGGGGGAGCTGCGATTGAAGCCAACGGAGCTCTGAATGGAGCTAATGGATACTAGTTTTTTGTCCATTGGATATTATACTACGGTATTGAAATTTTATGAGGAATAATTGAATTATTATTTTTTAAACAGAAATTTGGAAAAAATAACAATTTTCAAAGATTCCTAATAGGTGACCATCTGATGATCACAATAATTAAAAAGCATTCTAATTTGTTCAACAAATATATCTTTCATTTTTATTCACTTATTTATTGTCGTTGCTGATGCTGAAATTTTGACCTATTTAGATATGAAATTTAAAATTTTTTTGATATGTTTTTTTTTTCATTTTTGCTTTATAGTGTTAGGGTAGGGTTTGGGTGTAGCTTTGATATTTAAAAGTGTATATGTGGATTTTAGCAGGGCTTATAGTTTCAAATCGAGACCCCAAATTTCAGCATCAGTTCCAGCATCAGCCGCGACATTTATTTATAATTATAGAGATCTATCAATGGATGTGTTTAAACTACTTGAGTTCATAATTATACATTTAGCTTAATTTTATTTATGTAAATAAAATTAACGAATATAAAGATTTATATTAATCAATGAATTTAACTATTTAATATTCATTGACTTTATTTTGAGTTTATAGATTGTTTATATTGTAATCATTTTAACATATTAAAATGAAAATTAAATTCAAACGTATCAATCATTATTTAATTTCTCAATCCAATGGTTTAGTAAATGATAAATGATATTTGCAAAATTAGCTATTATTTAATATTTAAACATTGTCATTTATCTGATATTTACTATTGAATAATTTATTTTAAATTAGAAAGCCGCCTACGTATGCTACTATTAGTTTATTTAAATCTCAAGTGATTCTTTATATATCTGCTTATCTATTAAAGAATTATAAGTGATTCTTGTTATAGTGAATTCTTATTATAGTGTATCTCTCGTCATAATGAAGTGGTCTATATAAAAAGTCTCTCAATGTGAGTTTACTAATAGACTCAATACAGTGTAGTGAAGAAAATCTCACGATCCATCATTTCACTATAGCGTGGGTGGCTTGCACAGTATATGTATTTTAGCTATATTTGATTCTTGTAATAAATATCATAAATAATTCTAATAAACGAGTCACAATAAGTAATAAAAATGCAAGATAAATTATGAAATCCCATTTCAAGCAAAGATATAACTGAAGCAAAAGATGATGGTGAATTTTGATCTATTTTATTTAAATTAAAATTATTAATGAAGTATAATATTATTCTTAAAAAAACCTAATTTTCTATTGTTATTACTTCTGTCCAGGTACATAGTAAATATTATGATATTGTTGGTTAATCACATGAAAAATTTGAACAATTGGATTATAGATTTCTGAGGTCACAAAATAATATCTATTTCAACGCCATGGATAATGTTCATCATATGAGAAATGTATATCTACCTCGGTGAATAAACCACAGAAGAGTGCGCTTCACGTATACTTTCCTCTATAGATGTTCCAAAAGTTTTGGATTTTTTATATTGTTTTTTATAAATCAAAAATCCAGCAGTAAGCAATATTCCAATAAAAACAAGTCCACCCACACCAATACCAATACCAATATATAAATTATCATTATTTTGTTGAATAATTGTTGCAGTAGGTGTTATTCCAGTTGAGGTAGTTGGTAGATTTGCTGAAGTAACCCATGCGTAATTTTGTATATCAAGAATATAAATATCCTTAGAGTATGTGTCTGGTAGTGCAGTCTTTTGGCCTAAACATGTCCGAGTTAAATAAATTAATATATTCAGATACTAGAACAAACAAATACAGTTAAAGTAATCACCAAATGCGATAATCATATAAGTTTGATATAAAACTGCTGAATGGAATGTGAGTGGCGGAGGAGCATTTATTCCAGAAATGCTTGGAATATACCATGTCCAAGTATTGGTATTTAATACTGAAACATCTGAAAATATATTACTGGCGTATCCAGAAGTGGCATTTAGCGCAGCGCCTCCATATAGAATAATATTTCCATCCTGAGCTGTCAAAAAATAAATAATATTTAGATAATTTTACTTTAATTTTATTTATATATGACTTACTTAAAACTATAGAATGTCCAACACGAGATAAGATAATAGGGCCACTGGCAATCTAGCAAAAATATGTTCACAAATTCAGGTTTAATAATTAACGGCGATAATAATAATTAATTATACATTACTTGAGTAGACCAGGTGTAAGATTTCGTATTAAATGTTCGAAGCTGCATTTGTTAATATATAAGTTATTAAAAATTTAGATTTTTGAAAATTTAATAAAAATTTTAACCAAACCATACCTGATTCATATTAACATAATTATAATTAATAGAGGTACCTGAATCTTCCAGTCCACCGATATAAATGATAAGGCCATTTGATAATAATGTAGCAGTATATCCCACATAAACAAGAGACTGGGGTTGAATTTGTGTTGACCAAGTCATGGTAGTGATATCAAATATATTCATGTCAGTATACATAGTGTATATCGGTTTATGATCATAATAATCTGTTCCACCAAAAATAAAAATCTTTCCTTTACTATCAATAACAGCTTGCATTTCATTACGCCCTGTGAAACTAGAATTAAAATTATTAATGTTTGGAGTTGTCCACAATGAAGTGTTAGAATTGAATATATATACTGATGAATTATATTTATAATTTAAAGTATTTGGAAACCATGTCCTTCCACCAATTAAAAAAACGGTAGAATTATCAATAGGACTAATACATGAACTACCTAAATTATATCCTAATATCATCTCAGAATCTTGATGCCATTGTGGTGTAGTTACGTTAAATGAATTTGATAGGTCAAGATACCAGACTTCATTAGATATAGAATTACGACTAATTAATCCGCCAAAGAAGTAAAGTTTAGTACCAACTAATGCGCTAGTTTGCTGACATCTAGGATTAGGAATATTTTGGCAAATAACAAAAAAATGGATTGAGTCAAATACGACAAAAAAAAAGACATTATAAAGCAAATTCATATTAAAATAAATAAGTTCTATTTTATAAAAATAAGTTATATTTTAAAAGAATTACTAAAGTTGTATGAATTATTCGTGGAAAAATTACATTTAATTGCGCCAACTAAAAATAAATCAATCGTACGCGATTTTTACGGTCTCAAAAAGGTGTGACTTAATAATCTGATGTAGTACAACTGTGGAAATAATATGGTACAAATCCAAAAAAGGGAAAATTATAATAATCTGTTTATTCGCATCACTATATTAAAATTTTGCAAGAAATTTTTTTTTTTTTGTTATGATATCAAAAGTGATTCCAATAGGCCATTGATCTACAAATAGAAACGGGAAACCAGGCACCATCACGTGACTGACAGCCAATCAAATTGTAAAATTTTGATCGTCACGGATCAGCAAAAACAAAAAAGTGAAAAACACTAAAAATACAAGAAACGAGTGTCTAAACCTGTCTCGGAGCATTAATAAAAAATGACGGAAGGCAATTTTACCTATAAGACATCCCTAAACCTAACTCCTAACTGACCCTTACCCTAATTTTAATTAAATAATAAAAAACATATAAAGGTGCCTGGCTTAACGGTCCTCTATATAAAGTTCATTTTGTGAATCTTTTTGTTATATAATTAGCTTTCGTAATTTATAGCAAAATTTTTATTGAATGTATATCTATCCAAAATCAAATAAAAAAATTATCAAAATGGGCCCTTTTAATACGAGGCACCCACTGTGATCTTTTGAACAACTTTCGCTTTTGTATTACAATAACGTACATACGTACGTTGTGAAAGTCGGAATTACCCTCGGAACTGCACCTAAATTTTGTATTTAATTGATTTATTAGATTTAGTCAATTTATTTATTCGATTTATTTTATTTAGTTTATTTATTCGATTATTTTATTTATTCGATTTTAGCATGTATTTAAAAAAATATATAAGCCGATTGAGAAGGTGTTTGCTCTATTAATTCCCCATAAAGCTATGTAACACTAATAAGTCGGCTGTTATCTATACCCCAACACTTACACTAATTTAAGCCGTGCTAAATGTTCTTCAATCTACCCAATAATTCATAAATATTTATTTTAAAAAAGTGTCTACAAAAATTTTTATTCTAAAAAATACAACATGAATTCGATAAAAAATTTTACGGAAACAGCACTAGAACAGACACGTAATGCACAAGTACAAATACAAAAATTTCCTTTTGGATAAAATGGGCAATGTGGCGGCTCACGAGAATATATTAAAAGATTAGTCGATAAGCCGAAATTCAAAAGTTTAAAGATTAACGCAAACTAACCAGAAATAACATGAAAATATATCAAATAAAATGTTATTGTCTTAAAACGCACAAATTTTCTCCAGTATTTTATTTTTCTCTTTTTTTTTTGCTGATCCGGGAAATCGAAATTAACTATTGTATTTGAATATTTTGTATTACGCATCACAAATAAAATTACATGCTTGAGAATTAAGATTAAAATGGTAAGTTGTCAAACCCTAATATACGTTTATGTCGCTATAAAAATTGCCTATTTTGTTTCAAGGATAACTAGATCAGCATTTGTGTAAAAAAGATACAATTTATATTCTGAATATCAAATACAAATTCAATTTTTAATCTCAAAAATAAAAAAAATAAAAATAAAAATAATGGCGAATGCTTTAAGAAAACTGATTGAAAAAGAAATTTCTGAACTAAATATTAATTTTATCGGGTATAATAAATTTACCAAAGGCGTGAAAATTGGAGAAGGAGGATTTGGAATTGTGAGCAAGTCTTTATGGGAAGAATGCGAGTTACCAGTTGCAGTTAAAAGTTTAAAGGGTGATTTAAGCCCGAACGATGAAAATGTGAATTATAATGATTTTCGTCAATTTGTCAAAGAGGTAAGCACCAATTAAATTAATTTAAATATAGTAGTGGAAATTATATAAATATGTATTTTTAATTCGGTATAAAGGGAAGTTTTTTTTTTAATGCTAATCGATCGTCGTTCTTTAAGGTCTATCGACATTTTTTTTTTTTTGAATTCATTTTCATGTCGAGTTAATCTGTTTTAAAATTAGAGGAATGACCCAAAGTGAAAATAATTAAATATAAGGGCCCAAATTTTGAAAAATTTTAAAATTAAAAGACCAAAATAATTACGTTATGACAATAGTGGTTCTTTAGATTAGAATCTGCCCGATTCGGAATCCGGCTATCCTGATTCAGAATCGGGTTACCCGGCCTTGGAATTCTTGAACAGGGTACCCGTTTTGAGATTATTAAGGTTAGGATTGACATATTCTGTAGTTTAATTGCAATTTTTAAGCCGTTTAAGAATTCCGCCTGATTCTGAGTCCGGCTATCCTGATTCAGAATTAGGCTACCCGGCTTTGTATTCCAATCCGGGGTATAAAATATTTTGTGATTGTTACTGGCGTTAATCAAAAATATTTCGAATCTCAAAAACTTATTTGTACTCGTAGGGAAAGTTAAATAGCAATACTAAAAAAGTAACGCATTTAGCCGTTAAAAGAAAATTACATTTATATAATTATGAATGTTAAAAAAAAACTTGCAATTTAAAAATTATAGTTTTCAACAATACATTAATTAAATTCCATAATTAATTAATAAATTTACATTTGCATAATTTAGATTAAAATTCTGCAAAAAGCTAGCTATCATTCACATATAATTCAGTTTTATGGAGTCACTATGGACAATGATGGGTATTTTTATATAGTCATGCAACTGGCTGAAGGAGATCTACGGAATTATTTAAGAAAAAATTTTTCAAAACTAGAATGGTCAGATAAATACCGTATTGCTAAGGAGATAACTTTAGGGCTTGCTTTCCTACATGCTATTGACATTGTTCATCGCGATCTTGTAAATATATATTATTATAATCATTCTAAAAACACATACCTATCTCACATTTCTAATTTCAAATTTATAATATAATTTAGCACCCTAGAAATATTTTGGTACATGAAGGCAAAATGAAAAAAATCGCAGATTTTGGTCTATCCAAGAAGATTAATGAAACGTCTTTTACTTCAAACAGTAGTGTTGTCCACGGAGCGCCTGTTTATATGGATCCTAAATGCTTTATAGATCCTACATATAAACGTGATAAGAAGTCAGACATCTACGGTTTAGGTGTTATTTTATGGGAAATTTCAAGTAATCGAACGCCATTTAATCATCTTTCAGAAGGGTATCCATTTGCATTGGTTATTCGAATAATCAACGGAGAAAGGGAAAATACAATGCAAAATACTCCAGAGCAGTACGTTAAACTTTACACAAAGTGTTGGGATAATGATCCTAACATACGCCCACTGATTAATGCAGTCAGATTAGAGCTGAATAAACTTTCTGGAGAAGAATTACATAATTCACTAAATCAATACCTTAGTGCTTCAAATATACAAAATAACCCCTTGAGTTTGTCAACACATGCCGCAGCTGATATATCGGATGAATACGTACATATAACTCAGACTTCATCAAACACCACATTATAAAGATTCACTGGATATCAAATGTGTCAGTTTCCTATGATGCAATGAATATGTCTTGGAATTATCCTTATGTTTTTATTTATCTTTTTTTTTTTTTTTTTTAAATTAAAATGTACACAGTTTTATTTATTGTTTATCAAAGATCCCATCTAACAATGTGTTTATAATAAGAGGGAAACCATTCACTATTGGCCAACCCGATAGTAGTTGTTAAGCATTCGCTGGCTAATTCGGTAGATAAATGTTAGCATAACTTGTGCTCTGTAGAGTGTTCAATAAACTAATTAATTAAAACATGATCGGATTTTTTTAAAGGGTTATTTCACATAATGAATTTACGTATGAATTTGTACTAATTTAGGTACATTTTTTTTTTTACACAACCAACAGACAAAATTGTATCTTATTTTTTTTTAAATTGTAGTTCTAGACTAGCTCTTCGCTGAAATAGAGCCTGTTTTTAATCTTTTTTGTTAATTATTAATAAATTTTAACAAAATTTAATAAAAAGGTATTAAAAAAATAGTTCCATTTCAATGTAGAGCTAGTCTAGAACTATAGTTTAAAAAAAAAAAAAGATACAATTTTATCTGTTGATTGTGTGAAAAATGTACCGAAATTAGTACAAATTCATATGTAAATTCATATGTGAAATAACCCTTAAAAAAATTCAATCATATATGACCCTAACTATGTTTTCATTAATTAGATTATTGAACACCCTAGCGCATCGGGTATGAGATTATGAGATTATAGTTACGCCAGCATTACACAACTCACATATAAAAAGATAAGGTCAAAGGGATAAAAATTATAACCTATTAAATGAAGATAGAAGTATAAACTCTCTTTACTTTGATTAAAATACAAAAAATGTTGTTTATACAATAGCTCACAAACATTGTTGATATTATTGAAAATTGTGGTACGCACGTACGTACGTTATTTCAAATAGTGCATAATTTGGCAAAATACAGTAGTGAGATTACAGACTTTTGAATTCATTATCTAATCGTTTCCATTATTTCTATTGTTACAACGATCATGATGCATGTGATAAACGATCACGATAATTCCACTCAGCCTGGTTATATCTTCACGTGATACGTCCATATTATACTACTTGAAGTACAAGTTCTTGTCTAATATTTGTAATGCACAAACTTTCTATTTATTATATGATATATTGATAAAAAGAATTTTTAATATAATTGTCTATTACATCATTTCTGCAAAAAAGATATTTCTAAAAGACTTTTACTAAAACACACTTATAGTGCATTATCACCCATGTTAAAACTTGCTAATTAAATATATGCAGTATTCTAAATAAAAATGATCTAAGCCACTAATAACTTAATAAATTTTTGCATATTTATTGATTTGAAACTCGACTCGACTTTTTAACATTATACAGAACAATCCCTTCCATATAAATTTTCCACATATTATCCCAAATGATTAAATATCAGATGCTTTTGTATATTTATTTCCTTATAAACTTCGGGATCAACGTAGGGTAAAATACCATAACCTGTTCTTGCTGTTTCATATATTGGATCGAAAGCCAGGATCAACAATATAAGCACTATGAAAATTATTATCTTGTATAATGTTACCACTATGAAGATCTCTATGGATAATTCCTTACGAATGAATCGCGTTTAGATCGGAAGCTATGCTAAATAACAAATTCAACTTGTCATTCTAATCATAAAATTCGATATTGCAATAAAAAAGTTTTTGACGCAAACAACCCATTACTGCGTATTTAAATACTAGAATATAATTTTCTTTTTCGTTTCTTGAGATACCGTAACATTTCATGAAAGATGGTTTTAATACAAATTTTATAATAATTTTTCAATTCACTAAAATAAACATAATAAATTCTTTAAATGCAACTGAAAATGAAAAAGTTAGTAAACAACTAGTTGTATATCTAATTAGTCTTATGAAATGATTACAGGAATAGTAGGGCAAAAAGGGGAGTTCTGGGACACTTTTTCGGTACCCTGGGTACTAAAATAGTCATCTTACCTTTTTTACATCTCTGTAAACCTATATTCTATATCAACTCTTTAGTACCTATATAAAAACCTGGGTACCAAAAATTATATAGCTAGAACTCACTATTTTTATATTTTATAATCAAATCAGATGACGACAAAGAATTAATCCCATCGTCATACCTGATATCATATACTATTCATCTATAT